>CM076583.1:1144065225-1144369083 GCA_034641835.2 Pinus albicaulis | reverse complement strand
GCTCTTCTCAAAGGATTAAGCGTGCAATTCAACATTTAAGACTAGTTCAAATCTGATTTTCTCAAAACCTTAGAGATTTTAAATACTTCTTGATTCCATAATGTGTTCTTGCCCTGTAAATCCTTAGGCTTCACATTAATTAATGCCATCTTCTGCTGTACGATTTTCTAGTGTTAACAGTTTCCCCCTAATGCGTGAGGTCTAGGAAGGACTGTATAGCCAAAATACATTATAGTTTCTTTTATGTATCGTGCATAGAGAGAGAGAGAGAGAGAGAGGCCTACGTGAATCTTGGAATTGACAACACCTTGCACCGTTTCCTATATGACCATGGCCTAAGGGGCCCCTGCAAGCAAACAAAATATACAACATATATACAAAATTTCAACGAGGCAGGCATGTCCCATGCTTGTGATGCTATGGCCAGTTAAACAAAATTGACAGATACATGTGTTGTCTACGTCACTACTGTGGTAGTGATGTTGGTGGTTGTTGACGACGATTACTGACGCCCTCAGGGGCGTTTTTTCTTTGACGCTAGGTGGAATGTGGTACTTGTATGCTTAAGCTTGGTATGGCATATAACTGCACAATGTATGCATATGCACTGGCTAGGACCTTCCTGTGTAAGCATTGTTGACAGAGACGCTTATGGAGGCACGGGTCTTTGATGGATCTGATAAAAGTGTAATGCTTGTGAGGTACGATACCATCGTGACATGAAAGCTTTTTATGTAGTCAAATGTTAGGAGGATCGATGAAATATGTGGACAATGAGGTCTCCCAAAGTGCCACCCGAGGATACCCATTTCCATGGGGAGGGGTGATCCAAGGTACCACTTCCTTTTTGGAAAAGAGTTGTCGAGGCCGAAAAAAAGGAAGTCTTAACTGAACCATGGGTTGCTAACCTGAGGGGTCAAGGACCTAGATGTGATGGGTTTAACATAGGCATGTTGGTGAGAGGTGACTGAAAATAGATGATGGGGATTTAGTGGCCCAAGGTTGGAGTATAATTTAGCAGTTTGGCGACAGTCATAGTTATTTCTGAAGGGAAAATCCCTGGAGTCATTAGGACTTCCAGGGCGGGTGTGAACCGGCTATGAATGTTGTGATGGTGCGTGTGTGGGGGTGGAATAATCAGACCAAAGGGAATGAGGGACTGCTGCCATGGGGGAAAAGATGAAATATGAGGACGAAGAGGCGAAGGGCATCGTTTGCGGTCTTTGTACACTTACCAAAAGAATAAAATAATGAGGTTTGGTTTGTACAAAACACAGAGACAGGTACCCCAAAACATGAAAGGGTTCACTCACTGAAGGTGTGAGGATGGTGTCTTGTTGGGGGTGTGGGTCCATTGGTTGGTCACATGTGTGGGGTTGATGAAGCGAATGAAGAAGTGTCACAGAAGGAATTATGCTGATGGAGGTATGGTGGGCCAAATGCAGTGTGCTGAGGTGCGCTTTCAATCTGCTTGTACAACATGATCTTCCGGGAAGGGGGTTTGAGTTTGAATGGTAAACTTGACCTTATGCATGATGAATGGATGGGCACGAGGTGGTTCCCGAAATGAAGTGGTATGGCCATGACGTCACTTGTGCTGTGATATATGGTCTACTTTGAGTGACAAGCACCATGGAGGGGAGGCTCTACTGACCAACGCGGACGTTTATCATGTGCAGGGTGAGTTGATGATAAACGCGGTCGGTATGAGGACCATATGGTTTATTTTTGATGGAGAAATGATGTTAGGATATGCAAAGTTTTATGGGACTCTATCATGCTGGGGGTAGGATGATACCTATTCTGGGACCTTCAGTGGATGGTGTTGTAAGTAGTTTGCGGGTTCTTCCTCCAAAAACAACTACCTCAAGTGAAAGCATCTTCTTTTCATCAAAACATTATTGAAAGGCATGAGCTTTGAAAAAGAAGATGGGCGGGTGCATACTTGCCGGCGCTAAAAAAGTATTTCTCTTGGCAAGCAAATGTGTGGCACTTCTTTCGTTCGTCATGGCATACTGATGATGGTGCAACCTATGGTTTGTGGAATATACCTTCTGATCTTTTGTTATGGACCTCTAAAGTTATGGAAAAGGGTGATAAATATGGGATTATGGCCCTAATAATATTCATTTGCACTTGCTGAGTTTTGGGAGATCAGAGGTGCTTTGCAGATCCTTTCTTGTTTTTGCGGTCAACCCGTGTACCAAGGATTAGCGATATTATGCTGAGGTAACTTTCATGACATCCTGCATTGTAATTTATTCAATTTGATGGTGCCGAGGGGCCATATAACTTAAGTTTGTATAGCCTCTGAGAAAATGTTTCCCTAGATTGCGCGGGCGATCTATGAAAAAGAGCGCCTTGCTTACGCGCAATTCTGAGGGACAAGTGCACGACGGCATGTTTTTCCCTGCTTTTTGCACACAAAGGCGCGCCTGTGAAGAAGACAGGCACGTGAAGGCGCACCTATCTGAGGGACAGGTGCGCAAAGGCCATATTGACTGAAAATTTTGGTTTCTTGTCTGTTTTTGGTTTTTCTCTATATTGATGGATGCCTGTGTTGCTTGGAAGGTTAGTGTGGAGAGATATGGATTGACTCGAGATCTGGATCACTCTAGCTGTTGATGCTGGGGCGCGTCATTAGTTGGCCGCATGGGGCCTTCTGAATTTTGTTGAGAACGAGTTCCTTCGGTCTCAGGACCAACTACTACGTTACATTATACCGCATTGGCGCCAGAGGTGCAATATGTTCGTACTGTGGGGGACGAACCTAGTGATACGTCCTGAGACAGATATTTACTTTGTGACTGGGTTACTGCCTCAGGGTGAGGCTCTGAGGTACCCACTCTCTGCTGGGAGAGTGAACCTAGACAGATTCTAGAGGCAACACTGCGGTGGTGCGCCTCTTATTGAGGGGTGCATCAACATTGCATCAGTGAAATATGTGGCAGAGCGGTGTGCTCTGGCCGTTATTGTGTGATTGGCGGGGTCGTTTAATCCACATCGGGCATCTGGCCCGCAGGTTGGAGTTCTACGCCGATTGAGGGGCGGACACTTTTTCGATTTCGCCCGATTTTGTTTTGATGGGATTGTGTCGCAATTGAACAAGGTCCAACATGGATCTAAGTCATTTGTGTATGCTAGCATCCTATGTAGCATGATGTATGAGAGGGTAGTACTGCTAAGGCTGGTGGTGGCGGTGCCTATTGCGGGGCCGCAGGAGCCACGTATGAGGAGGTGGGCTCCGGTGATGTCGCGAGGTGGTGGTAGCATGGTGGGTAGTTATTGGAATGACAGGACAAAAGCCTGGTTTGAGGCCAACCCACAAATGTTCTTTCCATACTCGTATGTGGGGATGGACTTTCGGGGTGACCTAGACATGGGTCTCCCTTTTGGTTATGTTTGGGGACCTGCAGGTATGTGTTATATTTTTATGCATTTTTTTGAGTATTTATGTACTTATGTGTTTTGTTCTTGACACTGACATTATTTCAGTTACTCGTGCAGATGTTGGCGAGGTAGGTTGCCCCATGGCCCGACTAGTGGGGCACGAACCTCCGCTTCGACCTCGAGGTGGTCAGGGATGAGGTGCTACAGGTGGACCGAGTGGTGGTGCTGGTGGACCTGGTGGAGATGGTGCTGGCCCTTCTGGCGAGGGCAACAAATCAGCTACAACAGAGGTTGTGGCTGAGCGAGCTTGTGTAGATGCAGCTAAGGTGGGCATTGCAGTACTTATGGCTCAGGTGACTGCTCTTGAAGACTTTCGGGGTCGAGTGGACCGCTTGAACCAAGGTATGCCTACTTGAGGTTTTATGGATGATTTCGAGGAGGTTTGGTTAGAGACGGTGATGGCCCGCGAGAGGGATTATCAACCCACTCTACATCAGGTAGCAATTGCAGTGGTGATAGCAGCTATGGTGGTGGTACCAGGAGCAATGGTGGGTCCAGGTGTTCCTCTTGAGGGGGCACCACCCTACAATAGTTTTGTACATAGGGAAAGCACCCGTTATGAGGATGCTTCCCTTATTTTTGATGACTTTTGTATCTTCGGGCTGGCCAGTGGGCTAGCGATACTATTTTTGTACTCAGATACACATATTTTTTGATATATATATATATATATATATATATATATATATATGAGAGATATTTTTATGGCTCTACATGGTGTGCTATTTATTTTGGTTTATATATTTTGTGTTATGGTGATGGATATCTATTGTTTTGTTTTTTATGGATGATGGTTTATTCGAGATATATTCCAGTCTAGGATACTGTTAGATATGCGATCAGCTGTTTGGTTTTGATTCCTTGATACAAGTGAAAATGTAATGTAATCAAATTATCTACTTAATCTTTTGGCACACAAATATTTTCTAAATAGGTGTGTGTCTCTGGTCTCAAATGTTCGGTTTAGTTGTGATACTAATAACTGGGAATCGAGGTAGACATTCATATGGCGGATGCCCTGGTGGAGGGCCTCGCACATAAGTTCGATGACGACGTCATATTCTGCCTAATTATTTTTTGCTGATCCGATGCACACGTCGTTTGAACACAGTGGTGATCGATCGGGGTGATAGATGACCTAGGCAGCCGTACCTAAGTTTTGAGACCATCGCGATGCTCCATCAACAAATCCGAAATAGGGGGTTCAAGTTGGTGATCCATGGTTTCACTTTGAGCATGTTTTTCACATAGTTTTTTGGGTCAAAAATATATTGGGTTTTGTGTACTTTCACTCTAGGGAAGGGCCGTTGTGGCCCTTAAGGGTGAAACTTCTTGAGGTAAAGGTCGTTGATGGGGTTGCTGAGACATGTCCCGTCCATTTCTGTCAAGATGTATGCCCCCTGTCGGAGGTAGTGTTTGATGATGTAGGGTCCTTTCCACAGGGTTTCAAACTTTCCTACCCCTAAGGCCTCTTTTGTGACATCGTATCGAAGGAGTAATTCTCCCTCGGTAAATGAGCGAGGGTTGATGTGGTGGTCGAATGATGCTTTGAACCTTTTCTTATGGGCCTCATTGTGTTGTAGCGATTGTCGCCGAATTTCTTCAACTAGATCTAGTTGTACTAGGTGTTGTTCTAAAGGCTGGGTGTCATCAAGGAGTTCGACGACAGCATGTACATTTTGGATTTTGTGGAAATCATTGAAAAAGCGCAAGGTGCCTTGGTTTTTCGTGACAGGATTATGATGGAAATCCTGGGTTGAGGTTGAGGCAGTAATCCTATCACCAATATGAGCGAATACAAATTGTATATGGTGGATTGTATCATCGGCGTTTAGTGGGGGAAGAATCTCCGTAATGGGATTCGGTATGGGCTCAAAGTTAGGTTCCCCACTAGGATAGTCGATTTCCGATAGGTGGAGATTGTGCCTACCACAGAGGTTCCTAAATGTTTCCATTAGCGGGCACATTTCTGGTGCATGGTGTTACTAAGGCAACGTAGTAGATAGTGTGTGATTCTATGCTACTCGTTGTTCCCGATGTGGATGTTTGGAAAGGGTCAGACGTAGATGAGGTTGTCTTCTATCTCCATTTCCATATCGTTGGCTTAGACTTGTCTTCCTCTTTAGTGGAGTGTAGACTTAACATAGCTCGTGCTGCTCTTAGCTTGGGGAGATGTATGCACTAAAATGTATGATGAAAGTGTGATAAAATTCGGCAATAAGTGCGTGTGATTTTCTCTTGATTGGAGAAAATTTTTTGAGGGAGAGAAGAGACTATGTGGAGACTGTTTGCTAGGGGCTTGAGTTCTCTGCACTGGTTGACTCGGTGATCCTTTAGATCACATAGGGCGCATATTATCATAGGCTTGGCCGAGGCTACTCTTTGGTGGTGTGTTGGATTATCAAGCTTGATACACCATTGTGGAGGTGGGGACATTGATCTGACGATGTAATTTTTATGCCATTATTGGAGATAATCTTATCTCTTCTCTATGGAATTAATCATGTCAATGGTGGGACGAACCTGTGAGGCATAAGTACAATGTCGCTCGTAATTATTACCATGATATATCAGGTAGAATATCCTTGATATGAAAGTTCCATCGACTTCAGTTCGAGGTCTGATGGGGAACCAACGCTGGAAGGCTGCTAAATCAGGGTAATGGACGACTACATGGTCCGTCTTTTTGCATAACGTACATACTGGTCATTACTGTGGAGTGCCATTGGGGGTAACTAGGGGTTCACTGCCAGGCCGCTCTTCAGTTTTCAAGAACTTGATAGATCCACTCATCTCATCTGTTTGGTTCATGGAGCAGATCATGGACTCGGCATCCATATCGTCTTCTTAGGAAAGGCGAACTATGGCTTAGCAGAGGCTAGCAAGGGCTAGCCGGAAGTGAGGTATGTAGTGGAAATCCTCCAAAAGGTGGTTGTCGGCGCATAACAGGCATGTGAATTGTGCTGCTCATAGCCCCACGTAGTAAACTATTTCGATTGGATACCATCCATGAATGAGTTCCAAGGCTATGCATTCTTCGAGTTAGTGGCCACGTTCATCACATAGCGTACAACATATAATGGGAATTACTGGGGGCCATTCTATAATCCTATGTTCCTCTTGTAAGTATAGGATGGTGCGAGGCTCGTCGTTGATAGACTGGATGGAGGGGTCCTCTTGATAGGATCGCTCGACCACATGTAAGGTGTCCCTATATTGTGGCATCTCTGGAAAATGGTGGGTATAGTACCCATAGGTGCCACAGAGAGAGCATGCGTGATTGGCATGCAACGATTTGCCTTTACCTGTGGTAGTAGGTTCCTTTTTACAGGAACGCGACGTCAAGGTGTCTGCTTCGGAGCCAAGGAGTGGTTTTAAATCGTCCAACTTCGGACATATGTGGGTAGGGTGGCCTATAACATCGCATATGACATAGAATGGTGATTCCCTTTGAATGGCAGGGGTCACCATCTTCTTTCCTCTGTTTTTGGTTTTCTTGGTTGTGATAACCGGTTTCACAATGGGAACTTCCTTTGTGGGGGCGGTATCAACTATTTCTTGGGTTGGTTGGGGCTCCTCGGGACTGAGGGGATTTTCCCTACGATAGTAACATTGGTGGCTCCTGTTCCAGAAGGGGGAATGAGGTACCAAAATGGGAACGTCAATGATATGTTTGGGAACACCAGTGTTGCCAAAACTTGCTGGGAGACGAAGCCAGCTAGAGGGTAGAGGAAAGGGGTTTGGGAGGCAGCGTAGGCTAGAAAGGCTGTCGTGGCTGATGCCTCAGTGTTTTTACTGCTTGAGTCCATGTCCTGACTAACCTCGGTGCTTGATGTGGACTTCATGCACATTGGGGCCCCTATGGCGTCGGGTGATACCTCAGGGATAATGGGAGGATCTCCTAGGAATGACCCTAGGACAGATGATGGTTTGAATTGGCCAGGGCCATATTCTTGTGTTGTAGAGGTAAATCCCCTCTGCGGACAGAGGCGATCCCTACTAGCCCAGATCAGGTCTAGCAACAATCATACCACGCTAAGGTGCAAGTTCCTAATTGCAATAGACCAACTTGCGATGAAGGCCTACCTCAAGTCCAACGCTTTTGTTTTTAGAGAAGATGGTGCTCCCGTTTCCTTGCTCCAGCAGATCACAATCTTCTTGCTCACCACGATCGAACACCTTCACACACAAGAAACACGACAAAAACAAGCGTAAAACCCAATATATGCAATTATGTATCAGTTAGAGAAGACAAAACTCATGATCATAATGAAAAATATGAGTGGAACCATAACCAATAGTTGCTTATCATTAATTCATACAGAGTAAAATACAACCTGGCTCTGACGCTGAACCTTCCTTCAGCAGGTCGTCGACGGAATACGTCTTGTTAAAGCTTGTCGGGAATGGGGACAAGCCTCTCTCTTCGATCATCAATCTCCTTGCTACTGATTTGGCACTATGAGGACTATTGTAGCATTCTTTAGGCTATGAAGGCTCTTGGAGACTCAACCATTCAGCCCTTCAGCTATTTAGCCATTCAGCTATTCAGCCCCTTCATCAATGGATGAAGGCTATATTTATAAAGGAGAGGAGGAGGTTGGAATCCCTACAATAGTGGAAGGGAGGCCTTATCCCTTGGGAGGTTCCCCATAAGGTGGAAACAAGAGGCCTAAGGAGGAAGGCCGTGGTTATTCAGTCGACACCACTCCTCATGACTCATCCACGAAGTTGTTGTAATCGAAACTTTGCCTCTTTTTTAAAAAAAAATTCCATAAGCAGATTGGAACGGGTGCTTAACTATGACAGAGCGCCAATTGGCGCAGGCTCAGTGTTAATTTTCCTCATTGGTGCGAGTACATAGCGGGCTACCAGCGCCAAGGCAAAAACATGCGTTTTTAGGGGTCTGCTCAGGAAATGATCAACAGAAGGAATGTTGTCCTCATGGCAAGGGATACAATGATGGTATTTGCAAGGCATGACATTGATTATTGGTCACAGAAATGACCCTCCAATGGGAGATATGGGGATTTCATGGACGGTGACAAATTACTGTGTAACAGATGCCCCCTAAAGCATGAGGCCCGAAAGAGAGAGAGGGGTGAAATGCTTTACGAGAACGTGTCCAACTGAAAACACTGTCGTCGGAAAACCTGCGTAGAGAAATACAACTGATATCTCAAATACATGATATATGTGGTATGGGAAAAACCATCCATAACAGAGTATACAATAATCCAAATCCAAGGTATGGACGCAGCCATCCAGTGAGGATCGATAAATAGACTCAGGTATGGTCGCAGCCATCCAATGAATGAGTCATGTAACCAATCATAATAATCCAAAAAATCGCAGCCTGGATTCTAACAGACAAAATCCAGGGTCTTGCACTCCATCTCAACCCGAACAAAGTACAAGTTCAAGCATGTGAATAAGTGAGCTGAAGTCGAACATGCAAGAACATCGTCTGATTACCAGCCAATGATGAAAGTTGTTAACATACACGAGAGGTACCACCAATAGTGACAATGGTCCTCAAGGTACTATAGGTACAATCCACAGAATGTGAAGAGTGAGCTGGCATCGAACACCCATAGAATCATCCGATCGAAGGTCAATAATTAAAACCTTACGTCGAATGCGAAGAACCCGCCATTAAGGCATGCAGGCTCCAAGGTACCAGAAGGGAGTCTCCAGATCAGCTTCCCGGATAATGAGCTGAAGTCGACAGGAAGCGACCTTGATCGAAGGTGGGCCATAATGTTTCCCACATCATCGACATGAGACAGAGGAACATAATGTCTTTTTGAATCAGGATCAGATGAGAATAAGAGGAAGGTTGGAATTTTGCAAAGGTCAACTTCTCTCGAACATATCGGCAGCACGACAGTGGATTTGGCAGTATTTGACATCAAGAGATCAGGGGTCATGATGACAAGGCAAAGAGCAGATGAGAGGTCAAAAGGGATTACCCAAACCCATAGAGGAAAACAACTAATGAGGTGAGATATTCCCAACCCGACACGAATGTAGACAAGTGCCATGTTCAAGAGCGACATACTGCCGACACGACGATGATACTGGTTCCATTTTTCCCCACCATTTCTGGCGAGTACCTCTTTATTTTTACACAAGCTTGAAGAGGATACCATATGCTTTTCATATAAGTCCGTCCTTCGGACGAATCCATCCTAGTACATTTAACGAGCCCTAGGAAGGAGAAACTCGAGTATCGTCATTATGATTGAATCCGATGTCATCAGAGTTTAACGAGTCTAAGAAAAGAAAAACTCGGCGTCTTTTCATGTTTATAGAGTTTGAAAAGACAGCGGAAAAGTAAACTCCAATGGTCCCTTTTCGTAAATAGTTCCTCAGATCTGAAAAGGTAGAAAAATATGTGTGAGAAAACCTCCTAGTCGTGATAGGCTAGGGTATTCCTTTTTCGTAAGTAATCTATCCCAGCCCGAAAAAGGGGTAAACGTATACTGGGTAGATGTCATTTCGGGGCCACTTTAACGAGATCTAAACGACAAGGGACTCAGCAATATTTTCATGTTTAGAGAGTCAGAAAAGAGCTGAAAGATGACTCCTCCTAGAGGAACGAGTGGTATAAAGGGTAGCAACTAGTTCCGGTAATGGTGGAACTCTTCAAAACAAGTAAAGGTTAAGAGGCTGGCTAACAAGACCACTCATCGTAGCGGTTCCTCAGGAACGGGTAAAACAACCAAGTGAAGGCATATGATCAGCCAAGCAGATAGTGACGATGGAGTGAGAAAACCAAGGCTCATCTGGAAAAACAGGCTGATAAAATGGAAATCACGGGAAGTAAAATGGGAAAGGTTCCATTTTTACACAAGCTTGAAATCAGGAAACTCTGCTTGAAGTTGGTTTCATTTTTACACAAGCTTGAAACAAAGATAAAATATTCTTGAAACTGGTTTCATTTTTACACAAGCTTGAAACGGAAACAAACTATGCTTGAAAAATTAAGCATGCCCCCCATCATGGTGACTCAATTCAAGGTGCATGCCCCCCAAGCTTCAGTCCATATGAAAGGCAGATGGAGTGAAGGTTCAATTTACGAGATCAAGAGAAAGACTCGACTGGGATTTTACGAGATCTTATCAAAGACTCGAATTGAACGAGAATGTGTTTCATTGTTTTAATGAGGTTGAAACAATAAAAGAACTATCCTCAGATGACCTTGTTTCATTTTTTAAGGAGCTTGACACAAGACAAGGAACTTTTCTCTGACTGGCTTGTTTCATTTTTTAAGGAGCTTGACACAAGAAAATGAACTCTGCTCCAACGGTCTTGTTTCATTTTTTAAGGAGCTTGACACAAGAAAACGAACTATGCTCCAACCGACCTCATCATAATGAACAAGAAGTCATTGCTTCCAAGATTTCCACTCCCGGTGGAAGGAAAACATCCTGGAACTCAGGACCCAATGCCCCCAGCACCTGATGCACAATAGCACTATCACTGGGTACAGGAATGGGGTAGGTAGCCACATAGTTGACTTGCAGTGGGGCAGATACAACGGGAAGATAAAAACCAGGAAGGGATGATGGCAGGCCAGCTGCCATATTAGGACCAAAAAACGAAAGCTGATCAATGGTAACGATCCGTCCTTCATGTGGAAAACATACCACATGAAAAAGGGAGGAGACAAGCGCTCCCATGGCATAGGTGTAATCGCGCCCCAAGAGCAGCTTGAAATCCAAGGGGCCTGTAACAACCATCATGTCCATATGGATGGTTTTACCTCCCAAAGTAATAGGTAACCTCGGAAGGAACCCTAATGGTTGACTAGTTCTTCTGTTAAAAGCCAACAGATTCTGCGTAACAGGCACAAGCGGCGGAGAACCGAAAGCTTGCCAAGTAGTTGAGGATAAAATACTAACAGACGCACCTTCATCTATAACAGTGCTAGGTATGAACAAACCAGAGGTTTGTACCGTTATCTCAAAAGGCACATAAGACGGAAGGCAGTATCCTACAAATCGACTCCAATCAAAGGAAGCGACCAAACTACTCAGAGGGGCTACCATCGAACCGAGATGGTCTTCCCCTAGTGTTACAGAATAAAAAGAGGCATCCTCCACGACCTCCATCTCGAAGGCGGGTGGAGTATCCTCCGAGACCTCCATCATGGGAGGTGGAGGAGCAGCTTCTTGAGGTGTAGGGACATGAGAATCTTTCTCCAAGTTTGAGGAATCTTAAGAAACAAGAAGAACCTGAGGGATGTGAGGTCCACTCTCAACGGAAAAGACCTGGTGCACTGTAGACGGGGCCAGTTCAACCGATCCCACGACCAATGGTTGTTCAGGGATGGATTCATGAATTTGAATTTTCGGAGGAGCGGGATCGACCAAGGATGACTCTTGACCAATCGTAGGATCAACTAGTGGAGGACTTGTTAGTTCCCAAATCCACCTTAGGCTGAAATAAGGCATAATAAGGACAACACCAAACCACGCTCAGCCTTGTAGCTAGCCCTACGAGGACAGGAGAGGGCTCTCTCCGGGTCAATCTCAATGAAAATATTCAAAGGGGCTTGACATGAAAATAAAAACAACTGATCTTAGGCTAGATACACAAATAGGAAGGTTTGATTTTGATTTTTAGGGGTTTTTGTTGAAAAAAAGGGAAAAACAATTTTGGGCTTGGGGATGAGGCCAGATCTTGCAGAATTCAAGTTGGGGTAGGGTAGGCAATGGATTTGATGTATAAGATCGAATGAATGGATAGAAAAGACTGCTGAGGAACTGAAGAGGGAAAGAGAGTACAAGGATCCTCTTCAAACTGACGAAAACATATAAAATTAAACAAAATTCTAAGGCAGAGCACCAGCAATTCAATGAATTCTACCTCGAAATACTCATTTGTTTAATTCAGAAGAATAGAGAAGGATGGCATACATATAAAATTAATGTAACTTACAATAACATGAGAAGAAACATCATCAAAACTCAGAAGCCACAAGGATCCCAACAGGTGCTGCAAAACTCTGGTCTTTCCTTTGCCAAAACTGAAATATGGATGTACAATGGAGTGCCAAACTTTTCCCAAGAGTCCAACCCTGAAAATGTCTCAAAAAATACAATATGTAGAAAATTCTAACCCCTTCCCATGCCTCTAGGGGTCGAGCTCATGCTTCTAGGAGCAGTTTGAACTAATTCTAAACAAAGAGCTAAAATCTAGGCAGCCAAACAACTTGCCTCTATAAGCTAGGAAACTCATCCATTCACTTGATTTTCACTTTTTTGTGAATGAATCATCTAGAACAAGTAAATACATGCAAAAATTACATCATGGTTACCCAATTACATCAAGCTAGATCAAAAATTACATCAAGAGATGAAACTAGTCAATACTGGCCGAATTTCTGAGTTGGAAGGTGAAAAATAGGCTGAATTCCTTTATGCGCCGCGCTAATTTGGACCTGCTTTTGGAGCACTTCCTGAAGTCCAAATTGAGCTCATGATAGCTCGTTGGAAAGCTCTGGATGTCTGCTATTCAACCCAAGTGGAATGTTTCAATTTGGAGCTCATTTTCCCCTCTAAAACTTCATTCTCCCAAGACTACTTCTTGCTGGTGCAAAAGGTGGCAGAAAGGTGATTTTCATGGTGTTTTTGGCCCTTTAGACAGCCCAGAATGTGATGAAATGCTTCGGCCATTTCTAAAAATACATAATATATCATGAAAAACCAAAAAATGCAAATTTTTCCTCCAGAAGGTGTCCCAATCATAAGCGCGCGTCGGGTGGAAAAACCTGTTTTGCAACCAAAATTTTCAAAAATGAAAAATTTTTCTCCAAATTCCTTGAAATTTGGGCTGGAGGTCCATAGTCAAGTACCATGCTCAGCCAAAGAAGCTGCGGCCAAGATTTGAAGTGGATCAGGCCTTTTTTTTGGCGTTTCAGTGCCCTCCTGGTGCATGCAGTTTGGTGGCGGAATCACTGTCTCGTTCATTGGATGTGTCGGTGTCCGTCATGGTGTTGCAATGTGTATTTCAAGTGGATATTTGGTTTGTTGAAAATGAGAAATTGGTGCCTTTGTTTCAATGCCAAATGCGTGCCAAAGGAATTTGAGGAATTGTGAGGAATATAGAACAATGGGAAAAGTGAACTGTGGGAAATAGTATAGTGGTAAAAATGTGATTCAATCAAGTGAGATTTAAAATTCCAGGACAGTCACTTGATTTCTTGGGGACTTGAGGATCTTTTAAGTGAAATGAGAGAAGGAGAGTGATAAGGAATGGTAGGTTTTAGGGATAGGGAAAATAGGTCTTGGGAATAAGTGATTTGGGATGTTTAGGGAATAAGGGAGGAACTGTATGATGATATGAAGATGATGGTAAAGGAAAAGACAAGTGAGAAATGGAGTTTTTTGGCACCAAAGTCAAATTCTAAAACTTCAAATTCAAATCCTAAAGAGGCATTTCTTTACAAAAGGATAGGGTTTAAGCTTTTAGCATTCAAATTCTTCAAACCAATCTTTGAAACCACACCCAAAACTGATTAATGGAAAATTACAAGACAATTTGACTTACTTGGAGCAGAGGAGCCAAGAAATTTTGGATTTCGTTGAAGGCAATGAGAAAACTGGAGTATCAGCCCAATGCGCTGCGCTCCAACCCAATGCGCCGCGCCATAAATAACGCATGTTTCAGGAGGCTTTTGGAGGCCTTCCCGGTGTCAAAATTGGGCACAGGATAGCTCGTTAGAAATATCTGGGAGTATAATTTCCAACCCAAGTATAATTTTTCAATTTGGATTTCATTTACCTTGTCAAAAATCAAATCTCCCAAGACTAGTCAAAATGTGCAAGATGAGGCTGCCTCAAGGCAGAGTGCTATTGCAGTCAACTTTTGAAGGTATTACTCAACTACAAATTGAGCTCATGATAGCTCATTGAAAAGATATTTGTGTCTCTTTATCATTTGACTCATCAAGAAAGTCATTTGGCCAACCAATCTAGGAGAAATATTGATTTTCCCAAGGTCACTTCAGAGGTGCATTCAGTTCTCCTGAGGCAACGGTATTTTTGACATTTCTCTAAAACCATGATACCTGTGTAAAAAGTGAAGGAGGTTTTTCTTCGTTGGAATGTTTTGGAAAAAAACCTCTCTCAATTTTCCAAAATTCATAGTTTATTGCTCTGAAACATCATTTGAGTGAAACCTATCTCGATGTGTGAAACAAGGGATTTGTCGAAATGAAGCGAAATGAAGGGGATAAGGGGCTTCTAAATTCTTGGGGAAATTTTGGGAAGTAAGGAAGGATGTTAGGAAGTAGGGGAAAGTGAAATTTCAGAGATTTAGTGAGGGGAAGGGGTCAAAAAGGGAAAAACACAGGCCTAGCCTAGAAAATTGCCAAGTTGTAGCAAGAAACTAGGGTTTGCGCAAAATGAGGAATTTGGGGGATCTCAGTGATGGGAAGTGTTTAATAAGGTACATTAAGTATAGGGGAAGGTGTATGAACTTCAGGATACAAGTTTTGCTGATGATTTGACCATCCAAGAGAAGTTACCTTCAAAACCCTAGGAGAGGGAAATGAAACTTACCTAGGCACAACTGAAGCATGAACAAGGTGTAAAATGACCCATTGGAACCTGACATGATGATGAAAACCCTCTGAATGATGGTACACTCAGCTGAATGGTGACATGGACCGACATTTGGACAACTTTGACAAGATTAAAAGAAAACCCTAGACCTAATGCCCAGTGACCAAATTTTGCTTGAAGACTCATTGAAATGACAAAATTTGACCTTGACATCTTAAAATCACTTTGTAAGAGAATTTTTGATCATGGTGTCACGATGCAAAGATCGACACTAACAAAATGGTCACATATAATTTTGGCATAGCCCCGTGTGCCCAGAGCTGTCACATGACATGACTTGGACTCGTACAAACACGTTTTCCATTTAGGGGAATTTTAATTTATAAAATGGGCCTCCTAAGGAAATTATAAAATAATAGGAAATAATGAAATAATATTTGATGAAATCATCAAATTTTAGAGGGAAAAAAGAAAAAACTACTTCTCCAACTCATACTTTCAACTTATCTCCCAAAGTGTTTACTCAAATTTCGAGTGGGAGTACTCATTGGATGAAAAATTTAATTCCGCATCCAAGGAGTACCCATGTTGCATATGTTTTATGGGTCCCGCTACACAGAAAATGAGACATACATGAAAACGTGATTGTAATAATGTTTTTATGTATTTCTTATTTTTCATGTAGCAGGGTCCATCGAAATTATGCAACATGGGTACTCCTTGGATAGGGAACTAAATTTTGCATCCAACGAGTACTCTCGCTCAAAATTTGAGGAAAAACTTTCAGAGATAAGTTGAAAATACAAGGTGAAAAAGTATTTTTATTATTTTATTATTATTTAATCTTTTACCCTTTTACTTAAAAAATGGTGAATCATCCCCCATGGTTGAATTCGTCATCTTGAATCCTATTGGTTCTTATAAATTTTATTTTTGCTGTACATTTTTCTTAGGAGGCCCATTTTAGACCTGAAAATTCCCCCAATGCCTTGGATGTCTTCACAGGACCTAACCCGATCCACTCGAACTCGTTTCCTTGGGCACCCTCACATGACATGAACCTACCCACCCGAAAGCATGACCTGCACAAAGGAACCAAGGATAAAATGAAAAATATTCCACCCAAACGTGGAAAAGATATACAAATGGTCAAAACTTAGCATTTTTGGCATGACCTCGTGTCCCCAGTTGCCCTCACACGACATGACCGGACCTGCCTGTGTTGGGAAAAATAGTGAGAGGGGGGGGGTGGATCATTTTTTACAATAATCAAAATATTTTACTTTTCTCTTACTGATTTATATACGCATCTTTGATTAGCTCAACTAGCGTATGTATGTGGATATCGAAAAGGAAACTAGCGTATAGTCAAATAACTTTACTATTTAGATAAATATTCAGAATCATTCTTTAACCCACATCATGAGTTATAAATTAGATAGTTAAGCAGTAAATATGTGTAGTGATAACAGAATAAATAATTACACAAATGCATCACATATGAACACCAAGATTTAAGTTGGAAACCTAATTATGGAGAAAACCACTATTGTTGTCGTCAATGTCTTCAATATTTATTATATAGAAAACTACTTACAATATTGTGTTGATGCAGACTCATATGAGTATGTAGACATCTACCTACAAAAGGCTGCAACCTTCTCTCGTTTTCCAGCTGCTACAAGAAGGGAGCTCCAACCCCTTGATCTCGTTTACTAGCCTCTACCATAAGGGAGATTCAACTCCCTAATTAGAACATTAGCTTCTACTGGAAGGAAGCTTCTACTTCCACACTAAAGGCTTCAACCCTCAGTCCCACTACAAACCATGTTTCATCAATTTTCACACTAGATCCAACAAATTCAACTCAACTGAGCATAAATATCAATACCAATAAACTTAACCCAAACTTCAAACATAACAATGAGATTACTATAACCAGAACAGAGTAATAAACCCATATTTTAGAATCATTATGTAGAATCAATTTGAACCCTGGTCATTCAAAATTGATATGCTAATTTACTTTACTGAACCTATGTGTATACGCGCTTTCCTAGACACCAACCTGTGTATAGAACTGTGAATACTAAATTTCTAGAATTCGATCAGTCTCTGAAATAGATCTGAGACTATTAGTCATATATATTTTCATATTTGCAGAACCCTTATTCAATCAGCATATTTAATCATATTTAATCACTCGTTGATTAGATTTCTACATATTCAACTTAGCATCACATACAATATTCAAACAACCCAGATCTACATGAAGACTTCGTTGACAAATAACAGAAATATAACAATAGTAAACAGTTAGCTTCTCCATCAAGATTCAGAAAACCCTCACTTCTATACGTGCTTTCAATTAAGCAAACCCGCGTGTATACACGTTTTCACCGAGATGAACCAGCATATAGATCTAGGAATATTAATTCTGTAGCAAGTTTTACATCTATAGACATACCTAAATTTCTTCACTTCTCGTTAGAAAACATGCACCAGGTCATAGATCTAGACATACGATCAACAAATCATACAAATACATAGTCATTTCAGGTCTATAGATCCTAATCCATCATTGTATCCATGGGTGCATTATAATTTTGGATCTGCCAATAAACATAACCCATTTCATGTAGATAAAATTTAGAGATAAGTATTCAATTCAAACCCTTACTCATGCACACCCCTTTGCACTATGATCTTCTTCTCCTTATATAGGTTTAGCCTTTATCAATACCATGAGACAAAACCACAGTAGTGCCAATTCTATTCTTGGACCGAATCAAATAGATGACACCGTGCTCAATATTGTGGGCTAAAACGATGGCAATATCCCTCGGTATTATAATTTTAGAGTACAAAAGGCATACACAAATTGGATCGTTCTTGTCCGCGTGTATACTTGCCTTGGCTTACACTAACCCATGTATATAACCTTCAATTATGAATATTAACCAACTTCTATTGGAATTTACACATTTCTTCTGTTATACTTTTTTCAAACCACTGTGCTTCTCCAAAGGGCATATACATCATCATTTGCAAGAGAGTTTCCATCAAGGACAACATATACAACCATAAGAATGATATCGCCAACAATCTCCCCTTTGGACTTGACGAGAAACATGATGGAGTTTGATCATCATAGCCTGTAGATACACAACATTATTCAATCACCAAATACTCTCCCCCTTTGACATCAAGAGCAAAGGGCGGACAATTTCTCCCCCTGAGCATATGCAGAAAAAATTTCAATGAAATACATGACTCTTTAACTCAACAAAGTATGACCTTTCCTATCACCAAGAACATCAAATTTACATCAAGGATCCAACCAAGTGGATTTACATATTGACTACTTTACCCAACCAAGTGGGTTTACAAATTTGATCATGATAATGTTTACATCAAAGGTCTCATTATGAACTTTATATCAAATTAAAAATATGACTTGTTATAAATAAGACCAAAGAATATCAACTAGGGAATCATAACACATGAACTATTCATAATGCCAACAATGCAACCTCTTTAGCCACGAAAATTCTCCCCCTAAAACTGTGCATCCTGAACACTTTCAACAACCAATTCATCAAATCATATTAATCAGAAATATCAAATAAAGGTACTGTAAGATGAATACTAGAACAATAGAGTTTACCCATTGACACCATAGACTGTTCTAAGAGATGACCCATAGATTTTATGTCAGCAAAAAACATATGCGGTTTTATGTACAAAAACTCGCGTATATACGCATCTTGCCTTCATGAAAACATCATACCAAATTTAATCTTATAAAAATTAGTAGATTTAATAAGAGAGGTAGAGGCAACTCCCATATTCTGTATGAGATATTCGAATGCTTCCCTGGGAAGAGGTTTAGTAAATATATCAGTAGCTTGTTCTTTGGAGGGAACATACTCCAATTTGACCTTTTGTTCAAGCACTTGTTCACGTAAGAAGTGATACTTGATAGGAATGTGCTTGGTCTTGGAATACATAACAAGATTTTTCGATATGTTGATGGAACTTGTATTATCACATGCGATGGAGATGGGAGGTGAACATTTTATTTGAATATCTTGTAATGTCTGCATCATCCAAAGAAGTTGTGTGCAACATGATGCGGAAGCCACATATTCTACTTCTGCTATAGATAAGGCAATAGAACATTGTTTCTTGCTCAACCAAGATACTAATCGAGGCCCCATATAGAATGCACCACCACTAGTGCTTTTTTGGTCATCAACATTTCCAGCCTAGTCCACATATGTGTAAGCATGAAGAGTTAGATCAACATTATTTGGATACCATAGACCAAATTCTTGAGTGCTTTATAGATATTTGAATATTACTTTTACAACTTTAAGGTGTGACTCTTTTGGATTATCTTGGAATCGTCCAACAATCCCAACTGTATGCATAATGTATGGTCTAGTCCCGGTTAGATAAAGAAGACTTCCAATCATAGATCTATACTGTGGTTGATTTACCATGGGAGAATCATCATGAGAACTGATGTTACATCCAGTTACCATTGGAGTACTTACAAGTTTGCAGTATTCCATCCCATACTTCTTCAGGATTTGCCCGAGATATTTGGCTTGCGATAGAAATATTCCATTTGTTGCTTGTTGCACTTGTAAGCCAAGAAAATATGTTAGTTCCCCAAGTAATGAAATTTAAAATTCTTGCTACATAACAGAAGTAAATTTCTGACTCATGGAATCTTCATTACTCCCAAGAATGATGTCATCAACATACGCAACAATAATTAATAGTTTATCATTATCAATTTTTGTGCATACATTACTATCAGCAGATCCTTTTGTGAGACCTTGTTGTTGAAGATATTTTTCAAGACGATAGTACCATGCCCGAGGAGACTGATTGAGACCATATAGAGCATTTTTGAGTTTGCAAACAATTTTTTCATCATTTCCCAAAATGAATCATTCTGTTTGTTCTATATAAAATTCTTCTTCTAGATCACCAATGAGGAAATAATATTTTACATCCATTTGATAAACTTTGAATTGTTGAAAACTTAAAAAAGAAAGAAACATTCTTATGGCTTCAAGTCTGGCTACAGGTGCAAATGTTTCTTCAAGTATATACCTTATTGTTGAGCATACCCTTTACAAACAAGTCTAGCTTTGTTTCTAATAACATCTCCATTTTCGTTTAACTTGTTTTTGAATATCCATTTCGTTCCAATAACATTTTTATCATGAGGTCTTGGAACCAATTCCCAAGAATGATTCTTTTAATTCAGATCAAGTTCTTCATTCATGGCTTGCATCCAACATTCATCTTCACTAGCTTGATTTGAATTATGTGGTTCAATAGTGGATAAGAATGTCAGGTAGCTAGGGGATATGACAAGAGTTCTTCTTTTTTGGACACCTAATCCCTTTTCTCCCAATATTTTATATTCTGGATGATTATTTTGAACATACCTAGATGGAGCGTTTTCTGATATGTCTTCTTTTGGTTCTTCATTGGGTTCTCCTTCTATATTGTTTTTATTTGATGAGGGAAAATATACATCATCATCATCTTGATTTTTTGTTATTAATTCCCTTTTAGGATATGTCGCAGACTCATGAATTAGAACATCAATACATTCAACAATATTCTAAAGTATTTTATCGTAACATTTATATGCTTTTCTTCTAGAAGAGTAACCAAGAAATATTCCTTCATTTTCTCTAGGCTCAAACTTACCAATTTTTTCATCGTTGTTCTTGATAAAGAATTTACTTTCAAAAGCTCTAAAATGCTTCACGGTGGGAGGATTAACGTACCAGAGCTCATAAGGAGTTTTATCATTGTCCACATGAACATGAGCCTTGCTTAGAATATTTACTACAGTATGGGTTGCTTCTCGCCAAAAGTTATCGGGAGTTCTACATTCATCAAGAATAGCACGACCCATTTGCTGAACTATTATATTTATTCTTTCTACCATGCTATTTTTTTGTGGAGTTTCAGCTATAGATAACTATCTTTTTATGCCATATTGTTCACAAAAATCAAAGAATTCATCTGATATGTATTCTCCTCCTCGGTCAGATCTAAGACATTTGATTTTTAGATCTAATTCATTTTCAACCAAAGCTTTGAAGGTCTTAAAATTTCCAAACGCTTCATCTTTATGTTTCAATAAATCAATCCAACACATTCTAAAAAAGTCATCAATAAATAGAATATAGTATTGTTCTCAGCGAGGTGAATTTTTCCTTAAGGGAACACATAGATCAGTATGTATAACTTCAAGAGGCTTACTTGCTGATCCTTCTTTGGCATTGAATTGCACCCTGGGTTTCATACCAAATTGGCATGATTTTCATATGATACATTCAGGCAGAGTTATGTTGGGTAGATCACGAACACCTTTGAGTATGTTAGATTTGATTATTTGAGAGAAGCTCAAATTTCCCATTCTTCTATTCCATAAAAAATTTTCTGTATATTTACCTAAATAGCATTTATCTTGGCCACCTTTCAATATATACATATTTCTTGGTGTTCTAGTTCCTTTTATTACAGTTTTTCCTGTGTCAAGTTCACGAACTACACATTCTTTTGACTTAAAGACAACTTCATTTCCATGATCACACATTTGTCTCGCACTCAACAAGTTATGCTTTAATCCATCCACATACATAACATTGTTATCTTTCACCTTTTCTTTTAGAAAAACATAACCTTTACCCTTAATGACAACATGAGAGTCATTTCCAAAAGTAACATTATTTTCCTTCTCTAATGTATTGTATGAAAGGAGTTTTTTTTTATCACCTTTCATGTGTTTTGAGCATCCGCTATAAATGTACCATAGATTTTCTTCCCATTCTACAAATAAAGCTATGCCACATCTTTCAACCCATGAATCCTTCTTTCTCCATACCTTGGAGTTTGAGAGATCAACCTCCTCTTTAAAAGTTAGGTAAAACACAACCCCCCCCATTTTTGACTTGTTCACTTCAAATAATGGAGACCCTTTCTATAAAATTTTGGCTAAGCACCTTTTAAGATTTTATTTAGCTGATTATCCTACGCTTTTGTTAATTTTTCATTTTCTTGGGATTCTTGTTTTGATTGCTTTGTTAGAATTGATTTTTTATAAGCCTCCCATTGACGCTTGTTTCGCCTCATTTGGTCAACTGGTTTGAAAATGGCACTCCTTTGAAGTCCCATCATTTATCTAGTCTGGGTTAAAAATGTTATTTTTATTCTTTTTATTTATTTTTGGAGTGGCTGTAGTTTAGAAAATTTCATAACTAAACTAAACATCATCAAAATAAAACCAAAATAAAAAAATAAAAATAAAAAACTGATATTTAACATTAAATTTTAAACATTAATTAAATTAATTATTATAATAAAATATAATTAATTTAATTAATATTAAAACTTAATATTAAAAAAAAAAAAAAATATATATATATATATATATATAAAATAAAATTTACATCGCATATCGCGATATCGCAATATCGCAATATCGGAACACATCGCAACTTTTATATAATGCACATTTGACAAACTACGATATTGCGATAAGGAAATATGCGATGTGTTAAAAAGTTTTAATATAAAGTTTTTGTTTTTCCCTTATGCCTCCCGTACCTCCACCTCACTCACCCTCACGTCACCCTCACCTCACCCTCCACTCACCTTACCCCTTTACAAACTCACATGGATTAATTCATAAGTTTTAAGTTTTAAAGATTTGTTTTAAATTTTTCAATGATACGTATGAGTAGAGTTAATGGAGTGGTAGGTTAAGTTTAATATATTTTTTATTTATTTATTTAGTATTTAATATAATTAATATATAATATTTAATTAATTTAATTAAATTAAAATTAAAATATTATTTATATTAATTAGTTTATAAATAATTAATATTTTAGTTAGTTAGATATTAATTAATAAATAGTTTATTAATTAATTAGTTTAGTTCATAATTAATAATTAAATTAAAATTAATTATTAGTTAATTAGAATTCTAATTTAGGATTAATTTTTTAAATTTAAATGCTAATTTTTAGCCCAGCAACAGAAAATTCCAGAATTGTGCCAGAATTGACTCACCAACTTTGGAGGCCCATAGAATGAGTTTTATTTCGCCAAATGAGGCCCAGGACGGCTCATTGGAAAGATAAAATCAAGGAGAACATTTCTGAGGAGGTTTCACTAATAGATTTGATCATTAATTGGGTCAAAAATCATGCAGAAGATCAAGCTCCGAATTTATAAAACAAAATCAATTTTTTGATTTATTTTCTGCATTTTCATTTGTCCAAGCCTCTTCTAACTGCAGATTCATTCGTCAATAATATCCTTGGCTAATTAAACCATCACAGGCATCAATAGAGAGTTTATATTTTATTTTCAATGATTTATTTACATTAAATTTGATTGGATTTGTTTTAAATGCCAGAAATGATATTTTGATTTTATTGTTGCATCTTAATTTATTTTGATTTCTTTTTGCAGGAAAACAGTAGAAGAGATATGAAGAAAAAATCTTAATCAATGAGAATGCTCCAGCGATTAAAAGATTGGAATTTTTGAGCAAATAAAAGTGATTGGGCAGATTTTCTTCAACAAATTTTCATCTCAAGAATTCATTTGCAAATATTATAAATAGCAGAGTGCAGAATGAAATAGGGGCTGCTCTCCTCTGCAATTCCAGACTTCTAAAAGCATTTCTGTAATAGGGATTTAGAGTTGTAGATGGGGAGGAGAGAAAATTTCAGATCTGAACATTAATGAGGGTTTATTCTTTATATCTTGAATTATGCAAGATGGGCAGAGTTTGCATTTCTGCAGCTCTAGTCTTGAAAGCAGAAATTCAAGTAATGTAAAGTACTGTTAGAGACCAGGATTAGAGAAGCAGATTCAATTAACTGGTATTTTTGGCATTTCTATATCAAATACCAGTTTCATTTTTATTTTAATAAAATTGTTGTTTCATTTTATTCATGTTTTGGCATTTCTGTTGATATGGATAATTTGTCTCAAATTGTTAAGTATCTCTTCTCTTATGAATTAAACTCTGATTTCTGAGTAACCATTACTCAGAAATTTGTCTTATAACACTGATTTATTAAATAGTAATGTGTTGTGAATTTCTTCCACATGTTATTGTTTAATAATTAGTTTGACTGATATGATAATCGATATCATTTTTGTGAATTTCTTCCGGAGTGTTGTTGATTTATTATTTTAGTCAAATGGTCTCAATAGAATGTGTTTTGGTACTCACAAATGTGAGCCAATTGAATTTCTTTTTTAGTTTGACATTAATTAAAAGCCAAACATATTTTAATTCTCATCACTTAATTATCTTGCTCTTAATTGGGTTAGATTTTCATCTACCTGATTGAGATAGGATTTAGATTAGTTTCTTTTTGCTTGCATTATAGAATAAGTTTGCAATTAGATTAAATTTACATTCTTTTAAGTCCTTTTCTCAAAGAGGCAAATTCTTAGTTGTGGTTTGGCTGAACCCAAATCAGCTTAAGGGTCATTCTCTTGCCTGATCAGCAAGAAGAATTGATCTGATATCCCTGTCTATTGGTAGTTAATGATACATCATAAACCAATAGTGATAGGGAAAAGGTAACTGGACCTAGTTAAAACAGTCGGAGCCACTATCATAAACAGAAAAGGAGCTGCATTAAGGTCCGGACCGGGTGGTTATCCCCCAATGTTGTAGCAGCGATTTTCGAGGCTTCAACATATTTGGCGCTAGAAGGAGGGCCTGAAACTTGTTGTCTGTTGGAGTCTTTTCAATTTTAACATTTTATTTAATCACGATGGCTCCTCTTAAACTTCCAATTTGGAGTTGTATCCATGGATGTGCATCTTCCAATACTCCACCCGAAGTGGTAAGACTCTTGTCTCAGGTAAAATTCAATGGTAAGAGAAATTCTTCCGCTTTTAATCATGTCCTTCAATTTATTCAAAATGTTTCAAATTATGATTTTCAAGGAATTGATGAAGGCATTTTATGCAGAATTTTTACTCTCACATTTGCGGCAAAAGCCAGAAACTGGTGTAGAACTCTTCCGGTTGCCTCAATTCACAGCTGGGATCAATTTGTTGCAATTTTTTTTTGTAAATTTGACCACTATGATTATGATCAGGTATGTGATGAAATTGAATATCTACGAAATGAAAATGAGTCTGTTAGAGATTTTAATATTCGATTTCATTTGAATTGTTTAAAATTTAATGTCAAAGATGAACCTATGAAAGAAGAATCACTAGATTGGTTTGAACATAATTATTCTCTTCCTCCTATTACCGATCCATATGAAATTAGTTCAAGCTTTGTTCCATCCCCTTCCAATATAAATAAGAATTCCAATTTGGGTGTGCAAATAAATTGTGATGAAGAGGTTTCACAAAGCTTGGAAAATATTTCTAATCAAATGCAAGAAGACAAAAACAGCAATTTTGGAGAAAGACCTGCATTGGAATCTGAAATTTTCTCTGCATTAAATTCAGAAAATCAGATTGCAAATCAGCAAGTGCAAGCAACAATCAAAGTAAGTAATAGCATGCAAACTGTTGTACAAATTTCTGAATCTTTTCATGATGAGCAAATGCTGAAATCAGAGCAGCAAAGCAATCTTCTTCAAAAAAGCATGAGTACGCAAAGGAATGATTTAGAATCTGAAATTTACAATGAGCATAATGTACAAGAATTCTCAAACCGAAACATTTTTAAATGCATTATTTCAGATTCACATTTTTCCCTTTATCCTAATATTTTTAATGATGGTAATTTTTCCCCTCTTGGTGTTAATGATATTTCAGAAAATACAGAGGCTGATCTAAATGAATTACCATTAAATTTTTATCAAGATAGAGAAGCAATTAATGATCATTCTTTTGCCATTAATGAACATGAAATTCTTGTTCCTCCTTGTTTCGATATATTGTATGAGATTGAAGGGAATTCTAAAGAATCTTGTGAAGTCATTTATGATAATTACTCTGACATAGAAGATGTTGATTTCTATTTTTCTCAAGAGAATTCTCATAAGAAAATTCAAATAACATCTGGGAATGAGGAACATTTCAATTTAGAAATTATTTCAACTAATCCTCATTTTAAAGCAGATAATCATCTTCATGATTTCACTATTCAAGAAAATATTCCAATTTATGATTCATATCATGATCAAGCTTTCATTCTTGTTCATAATCATAAATCTCTTTCTAATTCACAAGTTGGAATTCGAAATTACTCAAATTCCATAATTCTGGCCAATCCTTGTGAAAAAGAAATTATTTCAAAACAATCCCAATTGTGCTGTAACATTAGTTGTAACAATAGTGATTTCCTTTTATTTTTGTTTCCTCACTTATTTTGTATTAAATCGGATTTATTTTCATATTTTATTTTTCAGATTTTTGATACATTACGCTGGCATATTGCGCACTTTACTGTCAAACATTCAATTGATGCATTTCCCTCTTGGAAAATTGAAATTTTATATTATAATCAAGAGCATCAAAAGCTATTTCAATTTCAATTTCAATCGATGTTAATGTTTTATCAAAAGCTTCTATCTTCTCAAAGGCAATATCAACAAGAGAATGTATTTTTAGAAATCTGCTAGCAATCCAATTTAATTAATAATTTTCCATTTCATTTGAAAGATTTCCATCCATTTTTGTTTGATTCATTTGAAAAATATTTGGAAATTTTTCCTTCATGGAAGATTGTCAATAGCTTAACATTTACACATAACACTAACAGTTTCTTCCAGGCCTTTGAATCTAAAAGCTCATATCCACAATCTGACCTTTCATCTCCTCTTTTGAACATTTCCCAATTATTAATAGAAATCCATCCAGATTTCTATGATCCAATTGGTATTCAATTGGAAAGAAAATTTCATGAGAAGGAGATTTTAGATAAGCTTCTAACAATAGTTGTACATTCCGATTTCAGGTTTAATTTTCTTAGTTCAATTAGATTTGTATTTTTATTACTAACATTTGAATTGTACATACATGCAGGGATTAAAATGAGAAAATGGTTACACTGGAAATATGACTATACCTAGTCATTTTTCAAGTATATGGTTAGAATAGGAGTAGAGTTAATGTAGTTAATTTATTTTCAACAGTTCTATAGATTAAAAATAAAACAAAGCAATCAGCCATTTTCATACATGTTCAGTGAAAACATTTTCTCCCAATCATAAAATTTTTATTCTTGCTTTCCTTTTTAAATTTCTTACAGCAATACCTCTACTCTGTTTATTTTGAATAATGTCTTGATTAAATTCAATCAAGGTTGCACTTGGCATCAATCGCCTCAAAGCCACTTTTCTTAATTTCGGGATTTCCTTCTAAGATTTTCTTTTGAAATTTATATGATAAAGGTTTTGAGGATATAAAAGCTTCATGATCTCATTATCCCATGAAATGTATGACTATCTATGATAAGCTTAATTCTGACTCAATCATTATTAGTCAGTCTAACCTTTCGTGGTAATCATATGAAGTTCATACTATCTTCCTCGAAATTTGTTAAGCCGACCTTTAGGATGTCCATTTTGCTGTGTGCACACATTCAAATCTGTTTTGACATTTTTCCACAATTAGTGGCTTTATCCCATTCAAACCTTTAGTTTATTATTTGATGCTGCAATATGCATCATATTCATTTACTAAAGGCATTATTGAACAGTCACTATAACAATACATATTTTTCTCAAGTTAATTCGAAATGTGCAGAGGTAATAAATTGTTGTTGCAATTCAAAAAGGAAGCATAGTTTCATATTTATTTCTGGTAAATTTTATATTTCCCGAACATGAATAAACATATCTTATTTAGGATGATTGCTCACTTTGATTTAGAATAAATAATGAGATGATTTTGAACAAAGTCAGAATTTTGATAAATCGAAGGAAGAATTTGAAGATTCATGAGGTAAAATCTACAGACAATTTCCTTCCAGGTATGCATTTACAAGTTCATTTTCATCTATTATTAGTTTATCTTTTCTTTAGTTTATTTTTTATTCTTTTTCTGTTTTAATTGCAGGTTTTCATTTGTTTTCAAAACTTGAAGTAAGCAGAAAACCCATTTCAAATTTGCAATAGGTTTCAGGGAAATTTTATTTTGAGAATTTGAGCATTTTTAACTTTGCTTTCAACCATCAGAAAACTCAATCGAAATTAAAAAACAATATCATAAGATTTCATTGGAAGTAGCTTTTAGCATTTTTGATAACAAATTGTTCATAAAAGATCTCCGATGTATTACCTCGCTCATTTGTCATATCGCATTTTGCATATCAGAGGTTTGCAGTTGAATATACTTCCATTATCATGAATCGCCGATCTCCGATAAACAACTTTACCATATTGCAATAACCACATAATTCCGGACCCGATATGAAATTCAAATCAAATTTATAAAATATCGCGTCCATTTAATCGCAAATAATGGTAGGAGCATAACTTTAAAAGGGTCGATGTCTCAGATCCGATATGTTATTAAATTTTCATCATAAATTTATCGGGTCCACTCTTCATCGCATATCGACGTATCAAGAAATGTTACATCATGTGCTTAAGTTGCCGATCGTGATCGCCAGTTAACCACGTCATTCATCGCATATCGACATCACAAGAATCAAATTGTATTACATCGGGTACCAAAACATTCACCAATCGCCGATTAGCATCGCCGATATCGCAATCGCTTCATCGCATTTTTAATTATGCTCACATCACAATTCAGAATCTGCGATGTGCAATGTGCAATAAGGGAAGCAAAATGTCAATATTCCCCGATCCCCAATATAATATATCTTTAATGATGTGATCACTTCATTTCATTGCACATGTCCTCATTACATGTTTTCATATCGGCAATTCGCCATTGCAATCTCTGATGTGATAGCTTCAATGCATGCCTCTGAGCCATTAACATTTAATCGATATATGGCATAGCAACCAAGGTGAAGTCTTGCAAATTAAAATTGAAGCATGGTGAAGAAACATGTGATGCGAATCATCCAATACGACGATGTGTTATTTTAAAAGCAAGCTTGGGTAACCACTATGGTAAGAAAGCAACTGATGATAAATTTGCGGCATAATCAAATCATTTCGATTTCTAATATATTTCATTTTTAAATATATAATTCCATAATTAAAAATGGAATTCAAGACATCTCTATTTTCATATTTAAATTTTATTATTTTAGATTTGGTCTTGATTCTGAACAATTTATAAAATCATGGAGTTTATATGAAACTTATAATATTTTGAGAAACATTCATTACTGCAAATTTTCATTCTCATTTCTGATGCATTTGTTTTCCCTCGAACATTAAGCATTCCATTTTTTCATTTTACTGCTTGCTTTAGTTTAAATAAAACAAATAATGATTTTGGGTTATAGGATTTTGGTTAGTTTGACTTCTTCAAGTTTTTAATGTTAATTAAAATAAGAAGTCAGCTAGTTTGGAGAAACTGATACCTTTCAGGTAAGATCAAAAGCAATCATCCAATGGTAAGATTCATGTACCCACTTTCATTTTATTTCCATTTCGTAACTTTAGTTTTAGTTTTGTTGTTCTGATACATAAATCTGTTTTGCAGCTCTTCATAAAAGCTTCCAATCCTCCGCCAGATCATATTATCGAAGTCCATACTCTTCTCCTGGCTTAATTTCAAAAAGCAGCGATAATCCTCGTTGAAACAGCTACACCAGGAAGTTTCTAAACTTTTGGTTTGTTTCTTTAAGCATTTATTTTATTAGAAAATGATTAAAATGATGCTTTGAAACAAGAAGATTGATATCAAACAGAAATTTTTCATTGTGGCTGAATTTTATCGTCACTGCTATCCAAAAAGCCTAAAACACTTACAACCCTACAAGGTATGATTTTTCTAAATCTTGACATAAGAAGGATTGATTACACGATTATTTTCTTTCTTCATATTGTTGAGACATTGGTATAAACATTCTTGTTTGAGTTTATCTTGCGAAATTTGGATTTTCCTTTCCATTTTTAAATTTTCTTCATTTTTATTTTTGCTAATTTCTTTCTCATTTTAGCATAAGAATTCTTTTTCGTTTGGTTTTCAGTTTTGATTTTGGTGACTTTGCCATGATTTATATGGAAGGCCTTCTTGTTACCTAACTATGGTCAGTATACATGGAGAAAAATTGTTAATAATCATCTATTAACTTTTTCTTAAATCTCTTAGTAAAGTTTGATTTTCTTGTTATAAAGGTAGACATACTTAAGGAAGAGATTACCAATTTAGAGAAGTTGACAAAGTATCATAAAATCTGGAGAAATTTCTTTTTCATCAAAATTGTAATCATTTTGAAATTTCAATATTTTATTAAGATCTTTCAAAGTTCTATTATCAGTCAAGAAAAGTTATTTTTAACCAAGTAAAGACACTTTACAGCAAAGCACCTTTTAACTCTAAAATTGTCATTCTTAACTCTCAAGGAGTCAATGATTCTCCCTGTCCCAAAGAGTCTTATTTTTCTAGAGTATAATCCAGAGATATATTTAAACTTAAAAGATAAGAGGTCTCATCATGAGCCTGCTTACCATGATCATAGGGGAAAAATAGGCTGACATTACCAACACTGTTAAACAAACCAGGGTAATGGCTTATGATTGCAAACAATTATAAGACAAGGGGTCTCATCACGAGCCAGCTTGTTCAGTCCAATTATAACCAGTGAATGGCATTGTCAACTATCTAGCTACCAAACCAGGACAATGGCTTTTAAGATTTATAATAAAAAAAATAAAAAATAAAAAATAAAAATAATATAAATGGATTTATCTCTAGGTCAATAATTCTTAAAGAGATGGGATTCTGAATCATTGGTGGTTAAAAGGTAACCCTGTCGAGACTATAGATGTTTGCTAGAAGCAGTGGCTCTACTTGTGACAAATGAGTATATTTTAAAAGCTAAGCTGTAAAGTGACCCTTACTTTATCTCTACAACTAATTAAGGATTGATATAGTGTTTTGAAATATTTTAATTTATGAGGAATTTTAAGAAAAATTACAGTTAGATGATTCTTGCTTTTATTCAGACTAATGAACCTAATCAAGCATTTCAAGCATAATTCTCTTTTCTTTAATTATTTTTACTTGAATTTTAGGAAAATCGCATTCATATCAAACAGAGATAACTGGTTCTTCTCCCGTGTGTCGCCATTGTTGTGGTCAAAACACAACCCCCCCATTTTTTACTTGTTCACTTCAAATAATGGGGACCCTTTCTATAAAAGTTTGGCTAAGCACCTTTTAGGATTTTATTTAGCTGATTATCCTACGCTTTTGTTAATTTTCATTTTCTTTAGATTCTTGTTTTGATCGCTTTGTTAGAATCGATTTTTTATAAGCCTCCCATTGACGCTTGTTTCGCTTCATTTGGTCAATTGGTTTGAAAATGGCACTCCTTTGAAGTCCCATCATTTATCTAGTCTGGGATAAAAATGTTATTTTTATTCTTTTTATTTATTTTCAGAGTGGCTATAGTTTAGAAAATTTCATAACTAAACTAAACATCATCAAAATAAAACCAAAATAAAAAAATAAAAAACTGATATTTAACATTAAATTTTAAACATTAATTAAATTAATTATTATAATAAAATATAATTAATTTAATTAAAATTAAAACTTAATATATATATATATATATATATATATATATATATATATATATATAATAAAATTTACATCGCATATCGCGATATCGCAATATCGCAATATCGGAACACATCGCAACTTTTATATAATGCATATTTGACAAACTGCGATATTGCGATAAGGCAATATGCGATATGTTAAAAAGTTTTAATATAAAGTTTTGGTTTTTCCCTTATGCCTCCCGTACCTCCACCTCACCCACCCTCACGTCACCCTCACCTCACCCTCCACTCACCTTACCCCTTTACAAACTCACATGGATTAATTCATAAGTTTTAAGTTTTAATGATTTGTTTTAAATTTTTCAATGATACGTATGAGTAGAGTTAATGGAGTGGTAGATTAAGTTTAATATATTTTTTATTTATTTATTTAGTATTTAATATAATTAATATATAATATTTAATTAATTTAATTAAAATTTAAATATTATTTATATTAATTAGTTTATAAATAATTAATATTTTAGTTAGTTAGATATTAATTAATAAATAGTTTATTAATTAATTAGTTTAGTTCATAATTAATAATTAAATTAAAATTAATTATTAGTTAATTAGAATTCTAATTTAGGATTAATTTTTTAAATTTAAACGCTGATTTTTAGCCCAGCAACAGAAAATTCCAGAATTGTGCCAGAATTGACTCACCAACTTCGGAGGCCCATAGAATGAGTTTTATTTCGCCAAATGAGGCCCAGGACGGCTCATTGGAAAGATAAAATCAAGGAGAACATTTCTGAGGAGGTTTCACTAATAGATTTGATCATTAATTGGGTCAAAAATCATGCAGAAGATCAAGCTCCGAATTTATAAAACAAAATCAATTTTCTGATTTATTTTCTGCATTTTCATTTGTCCAAGCCTCTTCTAACTGCAGATTCATTCGTCAATAATATCCTTGGCTAATTAAACCATCCCAGGCATCAATAGAGAGTTTATATTTTATTTTCACGATTTATTTACATTAAATTTGATTGGATTTGTTTTAAATGCCAGAAATGATATTTTGATTTTATTGTTGCATCTTAATTTATTTTGATTTCTTTTTGCAGGAAAACAGTAGAAGAGATATGGAGAAAAAAGACCTCAATCAATGAGAATGCTCCAGCAATTAAAGATGGGAATTTTGAGCAAATAAAATTGGATTGGGCAGATTTCTCTTCAACAAAATTTCATCTCAAGAATTCCTTTGCAAATATTATAAATATGAGATTGCAGAATGCAATAGGGGCTGCTCTCCTCTACAATTCCAGACTTCTAAAAGCATTTCTGTAATAGGGATTTAGAGTTGTAGATGGGGAGGAGAGAAAATTTCAGATCTGAACATTAATGAGGGTTTATTCTTTATATCTTGAATTATGCATGATGGGCAGAGTTTGCATATCTGCAACTCTAGTCTTGAAAGCAGAAATTCAAGTAATGTAAAGTACTGTTAGAGACCAGGATCAGAGAAGCAGATTCAATTAACTGGTATTTTTGGCATTTTTGTGTCAAATACCAGTTTCATTTTTATTTTAATAAAATTGTTGTTTCATTTTATTCATGTTTTGGCATTTCTGTTGATATGGATAATTTGTCTCAAATTGTTAAGTATCTCTGCTCTTATGAATTAAACTCTGATTTCTGAGTAACCATTACTCAGAAATTTGTCTTATAACACTAATTTATTAAATAGTAATGTGTTGTGAATTTCTTCCACATGTTATTGTTTAATTATTAGTTTGACTGATATGATAATCGATATCATTTTTGTGAATTTCTTCCGGAGTGTTGTTGATTTATTATTTTAGTCAAATGGTCTCAATAGAATGTGTTTTGGTACTCACAAATGTGAGCTAATTGAATTTCTTTGTTAGTTTGACATTAATTAAAAGCCAGACATATTTTAATTCTCATCACTTAATTATCTTGCTCTTAATTGGGTTAGATTTTCATCTACCTGATTGAGATAGGATTTAGATTAGTTTCTTTTTGCTTGCATTATAGAATAAGTTTGCAATTAGATTAAATTTACATTATTTTAAGTCCTCTTCTCAAAGAGGAAAAATCTTAGTTGTGGTTTGGCTGAACCCAAATCAGCTTAAGGGTCATTCTCTTGCCCGATCAGCAAGAAGAATTGATCTGATATCCCTGTCTATTGGTAGTTAAGGACACATCATAAACCAATAACGATAGGGAAAAGGTAACTGGACCTAAGTAACCAACAGCCACTATCATAAACTAAAAGGAGTCAGACAAGGTCCTGGATCGTGGTTATCCCCCAATGTTGTAGCAACGATTTTAAAAGGCTTCAACAGTGGTGAAATTTTCTCTTGCATTCGCATTATTCATGTCCAAAGTTATTAAAATAATAGCATTAAATTTCATTTTAAAGTGTAGAAAGGTTGTTACAGTCTTCTTTATTTTAGTCTCTCATTTTCTTTTCTTGCTTTCCGGGTCATTATGCTTTTGTAAGTGCAACACATTGAGCAAGCCCATGACCAAAATTATGACCCGAGAAACATTGTCCATTCAAGAAGAAATTCATCCAATCATGGAACCCGCTATCGATGTTTACCTTCTAGTTGATATCATTATTGTTCATCCTTTTAATTGAAGTGGTCATGTTTTACCGTACTTCTCTTTGCTCCTTTGTTTGTTAGATTAAATGTTGTTGATGAATTTAGCCGCATTTAGATAGCTTGGTAACAAAGATTGAGAATATTCTCCAATATATCCAAGACTCCGTATTTGTAACAGAGAGTATTGAACCTTGATAATTTATCAAAGTTTGTATCCTTTAGAACATCTAAGAGTTAAGGTTTTCACTTTCTTACCTCCTTTCGTACTTACTATTTCAGACATTCTAAATTCCTTATCAGGTTTCCTCCATTTCTATAAGATGATTCTTACAAAGATCTATAACTATTTTGTTTTCTTCCAAATATATTTAGAGTTAATTGATTTATTCAAGAAAAACATTTTATTTTAAAGCATCCATAAATGTATATTTAGTCTCACAAGTGTCCTTTTAAAATTCCATGAGTAGTCTAATATCTTGGATCAATATCTCCTTCACTATTTGATAGGCCATCACTATCTTCATGAGTACAATAACTTTTTTTCTATTGATAAAACATTTTTATTTTTTTCTCCACCTTTCTTTAGCCATGTTTATCTTTATGGGGATATTTAGGAAGTGTAATGACCAACTCTTCCACAAGAAAACATTTTAAATGAAGCTTACCTCTAAACCTTCCAAAGTACAAGTAGTAGCTTTACAAAATTGATCACATATTCTTCTTAAACATACCTCGATCCTTCTTCTTCTTCCATTTCCTTGACTTTTTGAAACAACTCTAAAAAAAATTTTTAATTTCGTATGACCTACTTTCCTCATTTCACACACAAATAAAATCCCATGAATTTGAAGAATACTAAGAGTTTTTAGATCTTGTTTCTCTTCAATAGCGTACACTTTTGACTCAAATTTAGGAGTTAGCTATCTTAAAACTTTTTATACTAGAGTGAAGTCATTTATAGTTTCACCCATATTTCTCATATGATTTAAGATCTCATCCAAACGTAAAAAGAAACTATAACGTTTTCTATCATTATGGTAAGTCTCTATGTATTTCATATTGGAATGAGATTTTGGAGTTTAGTGCTTTTTACCTTGGCATCACCATAACTTAGAATTATTTTGTCCCATATCTCCTTTGTTTTATTTAACTACATAATCTTGACAAATTTGATTCAATCGTACTACCCAATAAAGCATTGACAAATTTCTCATTAGTTTCATTGTTTTCCTTCCGCCGGATCTGCTAGAATTGAGGTTGGATATTGGTAACCGCCTTAAACTATAGCCAATACATTTTCTCCAAGAGACAAAATATGGGGTATTTTCCTTTTTTTCCATTAGATTAAATTGTTTCTATTGAAGAGTGGAGGTTCTGATAGATGTTGTCCCATCTGATCGTCATCTTATATGATCTTCCTTCAGCGATTAAGCTTCTGCTGTATGGACCCGATATGATACCAATTGTTGGAAAACATTGAGAGGGGTGGGGGGGGGGGGAGGGGGGTGAATCACTATTCACAATAATCACAATATTTTACTTTTCTCTTACCGATTTCTATATGTGGCTTTGATTAGCCCAACTAGTGTATGTACGCGGCTATCCAAAAGGAAACCAGCGCACTTCCTCACATAATCCTTACTTTTAGATAAATATATTCGAATCATTATTTAACCTAGATCATTAGTTATACATCGATAGTTAAACATTAAATATTTGTAGTGATAATGTTAATAAATCATTACACAAATGCATCACACATGAACACTAAGATTTAAGGTGGAAACCTAACTATGGAGAAAACCACCGTTGTTATCGTCTCTCTCTTCAATATTTATTATATAGAAATCTTCTTTATATTACCGTATTGATGCAAAAATTATCAAGACATGAATCTGCCTACAAAAGGCCGCACCTTTCTCTTTCTCCATCTCGCTACCGGAAGGAGCTCCAACCTCCCAATCTCATTTACCATCCACTACTGCATGGTCACTGGACGTAATTAATCAAATTTTCTACCGGTAGGAAGCTTCTATCACATAATGAAGGCTTCAACCCTTACCCCCATCTACGTACCTCACGTTCATCAATTTTCACACCAGATCCAACAAATTCAACTCAAATCAACAAAAACATGAACACCAATAAACTTAACCCAAAACTTCAAATAGAAGAATGATATCACTGTAACCAAAACATGAATAAAACCCGTATTTCGTAATCAAGATGCAGAATCAATTTGAAGTTCCCTGACCATTCAAAATGCATATGCTATTTACTTTTTATCGAACTCCGTATGTATATGCACTTTCCTATACACCAACCTATGTATAGATATATGAATACTAAATTTCAAGAATTCTGATCAGCCTCTAAAATAGATCCAAGACCTACCAGTATATACTTCTAGATTTATAGAACCCTTATTTAGTCAACATCTTTAATCATATTTAATCACTCATTGATTTGTACATATTCAACTTAGCAAAGACATACAATATTCAAACAAGTGAGATCTACATGAAGACTTCATCGAGAGACAATAGAAATATAACAATAGTAAACAATTAGCTTCCATCAAGCTTTAGAAAACTCCCGCACTTCTATATGTGCTTTAATCGAAACAAACCCATGTGTATATGTGATTTCATTATAAAGAACTAACATATAGGTCTATGAATATTAATTCTTCAACAATTTTTAGATCTATAGACATATCTAAATGTATTCACTTATCTTCAACTGACATGCGCCAAGTCACATATCCAGACATATCATCAACAAATCATACAAATACATATTCATTTGGAAGTCTAGAGATCCTAATCGATCATTGTATCCATGGGTGCATTATAATTTCAGATCTACCAATAAACAACTCCATTTCATGCATATAATTCAGAGAGAAGTATTCAAGACAAACCCTTACTCATGCACACCCCTTTACACTATTATCAATACCATGAGCCAAACCACACTAATGCCAATGGTATTCTTGGAAAGAATAAAATAGATAACACACACTCAATATTGTGTCAAAACCATCATAATTCCCTCTAGTCTTATATAATTTTATAGGGGTGCAAAAAGGCATATACACGACCTAGATTGTTCTTTTGCCCGTGTATACGTAGACTTGGACTGTACTAATCCGCATATAGAACTCTTCAATTATGAATATCAACCATATTCTACTAGACTTTACACATTTCTTTGTTGTGACTCCTTTTCAAACCACCTGCCTCTCCCGCAGGAAATATACATCATCATTTCAGTAAGAGAGTTTCCATCAAGGACAACATATGAAACCATAAGAACTGCTATTCCCAACAAATTTAATGTGTTTCCTTAGGTGCCCTCACATAAGACAAGCTGACCCAACCCGCCCGAACGTGTTTCATGGGCTCCATCACATGACATGAACCGAGGAAAGGTACAAAAGGAGAAAACAAAAACGGGTCCCACAAACAAGCACAAGGCCCAGCGGCCGGTCACAACTTAGCATTTTTAGCACGACCCCGTGTGCTTCGACGCCCTCGCCAATGATACAAGATGACATACCCGAACACGTTTCCTTGGGTTCCTTTTCCACATGGCACAAATTCTCGACCCACATGAATGCATGACCCATAAAAAGGCATGAGGGAGAAAACAAAAAAAGAACCCACATAGACATGAACAAGGCACACATGTGCGCTCGTCAACTTAGCATTTGGCAAGGCTCTTGTCACCTTTAACAGAATTAAGGGATTTGGTACATCCAAATATGTCTTAGCCCTCATGGAAATATTGAGGGGGTGAATCGATATTTCTACAATTTTTATATTATGTTCGTTAAAAATTTGGTTAGAACATAAGAAGCAGAACAAAGAAATTAACTTTATTAAATATAGTGAGGACTTTCATCCTCATTTATAAATATAGTCTCCACATTGTAATATAAGTTCTTTAAATCTTCAAAGCCGCAAACCTTAAATGAGGACACCAAGCCCGTTATGCCAATCTAGGCACCAACTTGGTAAATATGACAACATCAATCCTCTTAGTTTCAAGCCTTTAACTATACTTTAATTCTTTTTTTATCAAAATACTTCAAAGTCATTCCTTCAAGATGTCTACCATAGAAACTCCTTGTAAAATCAAGGAAGATTTTACACTCAAGATGCCCATTTCTATTGGACATAGGCTATTTGACGATAGTATATAGTTTATGTAATTTTACAAAGAGTTTATAAAAATAGTGACATCCAACCATCATCGTATAATGTGTCTACTACCTCAATTGTCATCTTCTATGTAAAGAATATAGATGACTCATGTAATGCTAAGCCTGAAGTGAAACTTGAAGCCTCTATGTCATGTGATCAACCATGATGAGAAATTCTCGCTCTATCTTCGCAAGGTCGATCAAATACCCGCTAGATCAGTGTTCACCATGCAAATATTTGAGACTGTGGATACCATATGCATACAATCAACACATAGGCATACATATGTTTATTATTTGTTTATCTACACACATGTTTACACTATTCATGTTGTATTGAATTTAATATGTAATTTTTCCTCACAATATGAGAGCCTTGAAGATTTTTCTCACCACATTGTGTGATCTTGAATTCTTTTAGGCAAGGATTATAGTCAACTTGAGGGGATAATGAATTCCTGGGTAGTAGTATTCTAAGAAGGCTTGAACATTTCTCAAGAGGACTTCATGAGACATGTAAACTGTCAAGGGTTACTTCTAGTTCATCAATGGCCCTTGATTTTACATGAATGAGAAACCTTCAATACTCCCCACATTCAAGTTTCTCAAATATAACAATATCGAGCCTCTTTTATCCCTTGTGGCATGCATAGAAGAGTGCTCATATTCAACTTCACCAAGTTTTCTAGAAAATCTTGGAAAATATCCTCCAACCTAATAGTACGGCCCTCTCTCCGAAAGCATCAACCTCCTTTTTCTAGTTCCTTTCCTATCTCTTATTAGTGATTTTTTCTTTGTGTCCTTCCATGAATCACTTCCTCCACCTTGGATCTTAGGGACAACATGATTTGTCTCCCGTGACTCTCCTTTCTCTTTTCTCCTTGATTTTCTCCTTCATCCCTTCCCTCCCCTCTATCCCCCTTCTCCCTATTACTTATATTTCCTTGCTAGTTCCCTACCTCTTTATCCTCCTGCTATAGTATATGATGGTCTGCTCACCCCTTTTGTTTCCTCATTTGACTTGTCAAGCACCCCCTCTTTAGATTTTGGTGAGTGGCTGGGCCGCTTTAGTGATGATCGTCTAAATTCCCCCAAGAGAGGGGGAAAATTTTTTGTTAATGAATACACATAAATATGAAAATTTTGAAATTTTCTCCAAGAAAAAAAAATCTATCTATTTTCTCTTAGAACTTCAAGAGTTGAATCTCGTTCAAAATGAAAATCTTATCCTGAATTGCAAGGCCTTATCCAACCTTATAAAAAAATTAGCTATAAACAAATTAATAAATTTCACTACCTTCATATTTTTATTACACTAGAATCAATGGAGGGTAAAAGGTGATCCAATTACTATAGAATGCTCTCCCCCATTGATAAATTTTCTCTAATAAATATGAGTTGGCCATGTATGGGGTCTTATCACAAGATGCAATTTTGTTTCACTATACTAAATAATGATTGATCTATTCACTCATGAATCTTCATCAATATTTGATCTAAGGTCCTCAACATGTCTTTCTATTGTTTCAACCTTTACAAGCCTTACTTTAATGGATACACAGATCTCTTTTGTAAAGCTTTTACCTCCATTCACTCCTGTCACCGTTTACTTGGTGAGATTGAAATTTCTCTTTGGGGGTTTTGAAGTTTTGGATCCATATGCTCTCAACAAGAGCCTCTCACAAAGTTCTCAGACCTTTTTGACAACATTGGCCTTTGTGATATCCTCCCCACAAAGATTATACAAACTTCAGCCTAATGATAGATGAAGAAATTATCACATTGCAAAGAAACTATATCATTTTCATTTATTTGAATATCTCTGGACACACAAAACTCTAAATTTTTCAAGTCATGTAGATTTAAATATTCTCAACAAGTGTAATAGAAAATGGTAGAACTCTTATATGGCCTTCCCCAATTGAATACTAAATTCCAATGACTAAAAATACTTTTCAACATATTAACCACTCAAGGTTGCATGGTTAACTTCCACTATTAGAGTTGCAAGTGAAATTTCCTTCACCAAACTCCAAATCGACACCTTGATCCATTTCAATTATATGTGCATGTAGTCGAAATATCCTCCTTGAAATTTTAGGAGAAATAAATATAAAGAAGAATACGGATAATATAAACTTAAACAATATGAAAGGTCACAAAAACACCTTTTTAGACTATCCAAAATGATAATTTCTAAAGAAGAAACTAGATCTCATATTACTTTTTATATCATAGGTAAAATGAACATGACTATTACTCAATATCTCTTGTAATTGAACCAAAATTATGTATCATATGAATAGTTATAGGTAATAATTCTACAAATAATCATGATTACTTACATATATTGATATATTTAATTTCATAAATAAGCTTAATCATCTCTAATAGATTAAATAACTTAAAACTATATATTCCTAGAAGAATAGAGGGTTGGCAAGATAAAGTGAAAATAATCACATATAACATTAAAAATTTCAAACACCTTTTCATGCTAGATATTTTAAAATCATAATAGTAGTATTAGAATTAGGAACTAAAGGAAAATATTAAACATTCTCCATACAACATACTTGGGGAATGAGATTTGCCTCTCAGAGGGGGTTGTATTGAAGTGGCCTAGGAACTTATACATGGACTATGAACATTATGTTAAACCTGTTTTGGGCCCTTAGGGACTATTTTTCATCCTTTACCAAATGTTAAAGGCCCTAAGAACCATCCCTTAGATGGTCTCCAAGAGCACCACTAGGCCAACTATTAACCTTAGAGGCAATGGGTGGTGGCTTTACCATGCACATAGTATACATTATTATTACTAAGGTTTTGAAAAACACTTGTAGGCCCTAGGATAGCAACAGTATTTCTTCCATGATGTCCAGCCCTAATAAAAAGCATCCTTGTTGGGAAAACCTCACATTGGCACCCATATAATTCTATATACTTATTGTTTATAATAAGTAAAATAGTGCTCCCCATCACCTGTCTCAAGATGCCCCCAACTAACCCAGATTTCATGTCAAACATGTCCCTGATATTATTGGATCCTACCATTCATTAGTTCATAGAGCAGAGGGTTCAAGTAACTATCACTTGATGATTGGGGACTAACCATTCTGTGTCAGATGTTTGCCCAATGGTCGAAGGACACCCTCAGTCAACCAACACTAATGCAATGTATTAGATTTTGGCACATCGACCTATAAAAGTATCACAACATTAAAAAATTATGCCATCAAGAAGTAGATACTAGTCACCAACAAGAAACCTCGATATTGATAGAGTGAGGATGTGGTGATTGAGATGTAGACCCGAGGATACTACATGTCAATTATGTGACCGTTGATTTGACATGCTAACGTCTTCATTATGGATATGGAACCAATGTGGGTCTAGTTTGTATATGGCATGCCAATGCGGAAATTGATGTGGCATGTTAACATGGTAATGGAGGGTTGATTTGTACCAAGGTGATGGCTAAGTGGTGTTGTTAAAATTATTTACAAAATATGTCTTTTTAATAACATTTGAACTTAATCTCATACATAATTTTATGTACTCTACTGTCTGTAACAATATTTACATCAAGAAAATATATCAATTATTATTAAATATTTAATTAGTTTTAAATATATATAATAACAAAATTTTTTAATTTGAAATTTAAAATAATAAGTGTTAGTTATAGTACAAATTAAAAAGTGTAAAGTATATATCAATTTTTTTTTAAAATTTTTAATGACATTTGCATTTAGCTATTATAAGCTTAATTAATAATATGTTATTTTCTTTTTTAATTTATTTTTATTAAATATATTAATTTATTTTTATAAAAGTCTCAAATAATATTATTATTTTTTCAATTTACTTTATAATTTTATGTTATAATTAATTTATAATATCATTATTTTTGAATAACATTATAATTTACTTTAATAAAAAAACATAATTAATATAATTAATAACTAAGAAATTTCTTATTTGAAATAAATAAATAAATAGAAAGTTATTTAAATTTCTTAGATTTTTTCCTTTACTTGAAAATCCATTCCAAACAAATTACACATAAATTTTCTAAAAGTTTAGAATTTTCATTTATCTTACTTTCACAAATTCACAAAATAATTTTTTTTTATTTGTATATTTTGACAAATCTACAAATTCACAACACAATGAAATATTTTTGGTTTTCTGTATCTTTTCCAAGTCTCAGTAGCTCATGCCCTTGGAGGCTTCTCAAAGTTATGCAAACCACATGTACTCTTTGTATTTTTAATTTTGTATTTTTTTCCTTCTCGAATGCAATTTCATTACCTCCATGCATTTTTTTTGGAAACATCTATCATTTAGCAATAAGTTAGAAATTATTAGCCACTACAATACTTTGTAGGGGAAAAATTAGGAATAATTTCCCATAAGAATGATTGTGCTTCATGTGTTGATTGACACTCCAAACAATTTCATATGATGATTGTCACTTATTACAATCAAGTATTTTTCTACTAAGACTTCCTTGCTTTTAGTGAAAGTAGAAAGCTACCCTATTTTTCACAATTTTAAAGAAATATTCGTTTATATTTTTATCTCATGATTTATTGGATGAGTTCAAATTCTTGGACTCCTATTGCCTCAGAATTTCTCGCTACTAGTGAATGCGGTTGATTTCATCTATCAATAACTACAAGATGGGCTCCATCTAAAACTCATATCTCAACTGTAATCATCTCTTAAAGGATCACAAGCACCATGCCAAAACACATCTCCTTGGGACATGCAATTTTCAATACCATGGTTTAAACCATGTTTGCCTTGCCAAAGGATTCCTATTCTTTTTGCTTTTTAATGATTTGCCTACAAACTTGCAAATGAGATGAAAATAAAAGGCACCCTTGAAGATAACCTAAATTCATAATATAGATGAATATACCAAGTGAAAATATTAGGTGAAGGGTTCTACCATATTGTGAATGCAAATGTTTGAAACCTCAATAATACATTCAATTTTGAGGCCACCAAGTTCCCTTGTTAAAACTAATGTTACCCAATATCTATTGAGGTGTTTCAAATGCATTACCGCCTCCATATGTTATATAGGGATTAAAATAAATGAGAGTAAACGCATTATATATTGCCAAATTTCACAAGTACATATCTTACAAGAGAAATACTAAATTTGAGAATATATATTTAATTCTAAAATAGATACAGTTTATTACATGCTAGAATTCCATTTCTAAGAGAAATAAATCTACTTGTTGACTATGGAAAGTAAGAGTAGTTATAATAATCGTTTTGTTTTGTAAAAATTAAACTTATTTATTAGATCAATCGAGTGGTTGTTACTTCGAGTGATGAGCCAGGAAATTGAGGAATAATGCCAATGGATTTCATAGGTTTGGCCACAGGCAATGTCTGAGTCTACCATGATCTATGTCTTGGCAGCCTTTCATTCTCAGAGGTTCCGAGCACAAAATACTGGGCGATGTCCCAACGAGAGGAACTAAACTAATACCCAATTGTACAATTAGGAAGATCCTACGCCTACACCAAATGGATGTAGTCTGGGATCATTGTTCTGCCAAATATCTTTCTCAAGAAATTCTCTTTGTGCCCCAAGGTCATTCTGTCCTTTGGGTATATATGATAACCACCGTCTTGGAAATTTTGTTTATTTATGCCGTAAGCATCAGAGGAGTTGTTGGAGTGCGTAGAGCCACTTGCAGATGCAATGAGACATGGTAGATGAGGAAGATTAGCTCATTCATAACTTCGTCCCCGCAATCATTGCGTCTAGCCTTTCATGCGCTTTCGTTGAATTTCAGATTAAAAACAAGTTGATCCATGGGTTTCCACGAAAGAGCCACATATTTATGTCTGCTATGATCATATCTTGTAATAAATAAATGAAAACAAACTTATATCTCCATATAAATAATTATAATGTTCAAGAAAAAGAAGAAAAGGGGTAAAAGAGTCTTTATATCAAATCAAAACCTAATATCAAACACAAATAATATAAACAGAGGAAATTTGATCTACCATGAAGAAGGATGATCAAAATTATAATTAGTAAAATAAATCTTTCTTAATCCCTAGATTGAACCCAAGTACAAATATCAACGTATTTGAATTAGAAACCATTTAACTACATTCAGCATTTTATTGATTCCTTCATATCTCTCTATTTCCTTAGTGAAGTTAAAAAAGTAGAACCTCATTCAAGACATTTAATGAATCATTGGAGGAAGTGTATTGTAGGTTTATGGGTTACCCATAGATAAATAATAATATACCCTTTGTTTGGTAAGTGTATGCTCTTCCATGATGGATTGGTGACATATCTCTCCTTGCACGCATTTGGATAATGCACTTTCTCTTCCAATGGAAAATATTGATAATTATATAGGGAATAAGCTCACATAACCTTGGTGAGAAGCCCTCAAAGATCAAACTCAGCTAAAATTTTCATTTCATGAATCCATCTTTCCCTTCTTCATCACAAATATTTTCCCAAAAGTTTAGCTTTATGACATTGCTGAAGACCACAATTGTCGTGATATTTCTTCTACCATGGCTTCATCGATTCATGGAAGAGAATGCAATTGATCTTCAAGACAGAATTTTTCTGCTTACGGTTGTGGGACATTGTTGATTCATGATCTATCCATCCATGTACTATGCTGACGTAGTATCGAGGGATAAGCTATTGGTTGAATCAAACAAGATCCTACTTATGGATCTAATAGCCTGTTGTTGTCTCTTCTACCATAGCCTTTGCTATTTCTTGTACCTACCATATTCCTCTTTGAGGATATCGATCTCATCTTAGAACTAGCACTACAAATTACTTGGTAACCTTTCTCCCGGCGCCATCTTTCTCCATAGTTCTCCAACAAGTCACAATATCTGGAAATGACTTACACTATTTTGTTTTTCTAAAAGGTTAGTGCCACAATGAGGAAGGAAAGGACTGAGACCTCAGTCATGATGTTTCAAAACTTATATGACTATTATCTTAGAGATTGAATAACGCATCATATAGTAGACCTGTTTTGGATTGCCCAATAGATTTGGTAAGCAGGAACCCATCCAGAAATCTATCGATATCCAGCTGACAAAGCAATGCTTTCTAATTTTTGTTACAATCGAAATCTACGAGAAGGAATATATTATACTTGATAGTTGGTCGGCTTGCGGTTGGATTGGGCCGTCACTTACAAAATACCATGGATCAAACTAGAGTAGGTACGTAGTTGGATTGGTTCCATACTCATTCACCAAACTAGCATGACCTAAATATACAATATTCCTTCGCATCAATAAACTCCTGTGAATCGCATGAAATCAATTCCAGGAAAACACAAAAAAATTGCAATTCCAATCCTGTTTATATTTGATTCAAAGATAATTTTGTTTCCGACAGTATCTTATTTTTTTATTTCAATGTCACTAGTATACTCATTCTCAAATTGGTAATTTCTTACAACTTTCAAGAGCCCTTTGGTTTAAAAAACTCGTTTCCACAAAAGAAGGTAGCTTATACCTACAAGGGGAAAAAGATGTCTTGAAAACATTTAAACCTTAGTGGGGTGTTTTAGATATAAACTCATTTGGGAATAGACAACCATTAACCAAGATCTCTCATCCATAAAGAGAGAACTTACTAGCAAAGTTCACGTCTAGAATGGTTGTTTTGTAAGGGCACCCAATAATTCAAAAAAATTCAATTCATTTGGATATTTTGAAAAGGAAAAAAATTGCCTTGAAAATGAGGATGCTGGAATTCAAATGGGTTGGGGTCAACATAATTTCGCATGACAGAAAATTGAAAACCCACTAAACTCTTCCCGAAAATGAAAGGAAACTAGTTGGAAGGACATAAATTTTATAAAGAAATAATAAGAAACCATATTAAAATACCTTGTTTTCCATAGTAATTAAATATGGACTCCACCATGGCTACAACCTCATCTTCCCTAGCAGCCTTAGGCATCGAATACCTGGGGAGAGTAGAGCTCTCCACATACAAGCCTTCCCAACCTTAACATAATGGGGCCATAGCCGCCCAGAAATCATGGATTTCTTGTGGGATAGATCTCCCACATTGGTTTAGACCAGGGTTGTGCTCTACCTCTATTCTGGATCTCATGGTAGTGATTACTTAATACCCATAAAATCACAAGCTCATGGAGTTATTCATTTTTTTTTGGTTTTTGGTAGTAACTCGTTAAAATCATATGAATCATGGGGAGAAGATACTCTATCGTGAATAAAAACAAGAACCTCCTTGTTGTATTTGTTTGCGTTTTCTCCCTCCAAGTCCACTAGCATAGCCCAGGAATATGCAACTCGAATCAAGAATGTCATTCATGGCTATACATTGACTCGACCTAATATGGCACTTACCGTAGTCCCTGCCAGGTGCTTTAGCGGGTGTGGAAATCATATTTCAGGGCTTGGCACTATTGATGTGTAGAGAAATTTGCTTTCATGTTATTATTTCTCCTCGAAGCAACCATTTTAGAACTAGAGTTGTCTAATTTTAATATTCCATAACCTTCGTTTAAGTTGATAAACTCATTTCCAACACTTTCACTTTTGAGAATCACAAAGTCCCTACAAAATAGTAACCTCAAAATAATCCACTCACTTGATATTCCTCCAAACATTTATATAAGCCTAATAATAGTGAAAATAGAGTTTAAAGAAATATTAACTACACTAATAACAATATTCATGCATTTCTTAACTAACCATATTCATGTACCCTTAACATGGATGGCCACGGTGGTTTTTAGAATCTTAAATGGATCAGTATAGTACACAATATTTGTATGAAATGAGGAAATTTCAATAAAAACCTTTAGGATCGGCCCTCTATGTTAATATTTGAGTTATGTTAATGTGTTTGTGAATATATATAAGTTGGAAATGTACAATTTTATGACTTAAACACTTAATTTGGTGGTTTGTCATTCCTTTTGGGGTTAAGATCCTACTATTATGAATATCTATGGTTATTTGCTTAATAATATTAGGCTATTCCATGTTTAAAATCCATAAAACCATTCATTGATTCTCCTACGATGTCCCATAAGTTTAAAACCCACAAGATAGAACGCTCGCAAAACCCAAAAGGTAAGGTGGATACCGCAAGGGTTTCACATGGAAAATATCTCTACTCTCTATTGTTGAGAATTCCAAAGACTTCATACATTTTTTTCACAAAGATGTTAGTGATCCTTAATACTCCCCACAAAAGAGTATGGAGTAAGTTGCAAAGCAAAGCCCATTAATTAGAACAACCTTGTCCTATACAATGGGACCTCATGTAGAACCATTACAGAGTGCTAAGAATACAACCTAGTCTACTTCTATTAAAACTACCATGATTACATTACAACCAAATTTTATTTTAAAATTATAAGCTCTTTGGTTAGAAGCTAATTTCAAGTTAAAATAAAACTACATGGACACTAACATATTCTTTTTATTTCTAGGTCCAAAGAAACAAAACACATATATGTGAACTTATTAAACTTACATGTGTAGGTCTCAGAACAAAGAAAAATAAAACATGCGTATAATTAGCATCACCATTTCTTTGAGAGGGAGGCAATCAACACCATTACAAGAAGATTCAACTAAAATGGTATTCATTCTGTCTCTACTTCTCTTTCACTAAAAATGCAATATCCCCTTAGACTCCAATTTACCTTGTCTTTTCCACCGCAAAACACCTTTACCAATTACAACATAAAAAATATTGGATTATATAAGATTGAGTACAAATGGAAACCTAATGAGCATACCAAATTCCCATACCCAAATGTGTTAGTCTAACTAACAATCTAGCATGGGCGATAGACATACTTGGACTTCTGTTACTCAATATCCATAATTCCATATAATGGGATAGTTATTGGATATAAATGTATTATTATATTTCAATCAATGCACTAAATTTTCTAAATGCATGCAAAAAGTTAAGAAATTATGTTTTCTAGATATTTTGAAGTTAAATTTCATGATTTCGCACTAGAGCAACCGATAATCCCCGCAGTTATCGATTCGGGAGAAAAGAACAAAAACATATGTATGCTACACCTTTCAAGAAAATATCAATGGTGTGTTTTGAATTCCTTCAAGAAACATCCTTAGATTATTACGCTACTTTGTTTGAAAACAAAAGTAGCAAAATAAATATCGTCTACAATATTGTGTTGTGTCGCAGGTATTTAAGGTAATTATGCTCGACAAAGTATGGATGGGATAAATAAATAAAAGCACTATGTTTACACTATAATTCATACACTATGATAATTCTAGTAGTTTTTATGAGAATCATGTGGAGACAAATGAAGCCTCATCAATGGGCCTACAAAAATGATAGCGATCGTTGAACTCGCTTTTAAGAATGTTGTGCCTTATCCTCGCAACTCATGTCCAATACTACTACAAATACAGTAGTTATTTTTTTGGAATTCCATTTATCTCTCCTTATATGGTCTTTCCAATCATGGCCATAACTTATGACTAGGGTTTCCATAAGTGGTTCCAGAGTAGACAAGTAGTTGCCAGAATGTCCTAAATATTCAAAATGCCAGAGGTAAAGTCTAGGAAATGATGCCACAATCACGAGGGTGGGGTAACACTAGGAGGGTTGATGTCATAAAAGTTAAAAATTTGAGAATTTGTGCTAAATCACCCCAATCCAATGCTAATGTGATGACCTACAAAGTTAAAATTTCCCTCTAAAGAGAAACGTTTCTAGAAGATCATGGACGATGTAGATACAATTACGCATTCTAGCATATGTGAAAACTATTCTTAGTCCTCTCAATATCTATCAGTATGTAACTATACAAGTTAATTTTCATATCATTAAATACTTAAGTGTTAAAAATGCAAAATCAAGGGCAATATCAGGGAGGTGATCCCACTTGCATAGTTTTCTATAGATGTAGTGAATGGGTAAAAATTTGGGGAACCATGGATTAACAAAATACTCTCTCTCCTTCAAAATAAGGGAAACATAATTCTATAATACATAATTTTTTTTAGAAATCAAATAAATCTACTTAGAATAGGGTGAATGTATGCTAGTAAACCATTAAATATGCAAATTAAAAAGTGATGTATAAATGAAACTTGTTTTGTAACATCTTGCATACACTAGCTTTGGAACCCTTATTTTCTCCTGAATAGGTGAATATTACATAAAGGAGGGATTAGAGAAAATGAAGCTAGAAAATTTATTTTTAATCTCATCCCCTCGTAAAGGAATGGAGGAAAATTTATCGTGGGCATAAAGCGAACCACCACTTGCTAAAGTGAAAACATGCTAGCACCCTTATCTCCGCAACAAATTATTTTTCCATACCAAGAGCTTTCTTTACCATTACTAGCGTTAGCTATGCAAGGTTGATTTTGCTAATCGTTATGAAGTTCAAAATAGAGTGTACAGTCTAGTGCCAATTCATCTTTCTTCGAGCTCTTAGTTCCCAAATCATTGGGAAACTAGAGTTAGCTTGCAGCTGGATTGTTTAGGCGCAACTAATATTTTAAAAAGACTTTTCCAAGTTTAAGTCCTTTTACAAAAGGCTTTTTGTCTTGGTTTAACTATCGTTGAGCCAATGTTTGACCTTGATTCAATATAAGCTTTCCTTTCCGATATCAATATGAGTTATTTTATCTTTTCTCGCTTTAGTCTATCAATTAGTGTTAGCTTTATTTTCAGGGGTATGAGCTATCGCCTGTAGTAGTTATTGGGTTGAGTATAGCCTTGTTCTAGATATTAGTAGTTGTTTCCTATTATATTAGATATTGTATAGCTTTTGTTTGATCATTAGATGTTATTAGTAAGCCTTTTTATGGTGTGTATTGTATGAGGCTTGCTTAGTATAATTTTTCTTCGGCTTTGTTGGTTATACCTGACAAGAGGAAACCTCCTTATATGGTTCCTCAGTCACTCCTGATCGTTAGTTTGATTCTTTTTTATAAAGTAGTGGATTTTTCTCTTAGAAAGCAAGCACTATTAGCTTTATTCTCTCTCCGATATTAGTATGAGTTGTTCTAGTAGCAAAAAAGGAGTCATAGATTTCCTCTTAGTAGTAATATATTTTGTCTCTTCGTATGATAGTATGGAAGAAGAAATCCCACGTGTGTGAAATTTTTCATCTTCTAGAGAATACGTAGGTGTTAACACCAAAAAATTGTACAAGAAAAATACATTAGAAAATTTCAATAAAATACAAATAAATATTTTCCAACATAATTACACTACGAAGGACAAAAATTTAATTAATTCATAAGGTTCAAGCATAAATTGGTGGATAATGCACTAGAAACAAAGAAGTTTTGTTTTACATTGTTTTCTGACATGTCCATTAACAACACCATAATATTCTCTACGATCTTTTCAGATGCAACTTACTACTAAAGAGGTGTCTTTCTACATAATAATGTGGCAAAAATACCACATGGTTAGTGACTCCACTAGTTTTTTTTTGGTTTAATGATTGTTTTGTAGGACCTCCTCTTTGGATAACTAGCTACTCGTTGCTCAATGGACTCTTCGTGAATTATTTAGGGAAATTAAGTGCATGTTCCGAGAGGTGGAGAGCTCATTTATATATATATATATATATATTTCTCGACAAGGCACATTTCTCTCGCATACGAACACACCATGCCTATTTTTAAAAATTCCACATCAGATTACTAAAAGAAAAATTGTAATATTTTTTTCAAAATTTTAGGTGTTCGGCGATCCGTAATGAATTTCTTCACCACTATTCTACATTTTTATTTTTAAGGTTAATCGGTATCTACATCTACCACTCACTAGTATAGCAATTAAGTGTTTTTATTTTAGTTTTTTACATTTTTAAAACACACATAGCTTAACTAGGAAGAAGAGTAAGTACAATTTCTAACAATTTTCCTTTCTTCAACATATATTTTCCCACTTTTTATGCAAAACACATTTTTTAATTAGTCAAGGATTAAGTGGCCCATTATCCCCAATCCTTTTTACAAGATAAGTTATTTCTTGATTTTTTGCATTGGACTTGGGACGAGGGTCAAAGTGTTAATAAATAAAGAGAGTAATATATGCTTCCTAGCACCTCCCTATGAACCTAGGTTTGTACATGAAATGTTTCTCAAAATACCTGAACTACCATCTCCCCTTTAGCACTACATAGTATAATTAGAAAAAGTGAAAGTGGCCCATTATCCACAAATCATTTCAATTTTTTTTGCAAGGAACAAATAAAGCACATAGTGTAATTAAAGGGGTATAGTAAAGGATCATCGCATATCCACACATCTTATCACACTCTTGGTTTTTCACTCAAAACACACACTAAGAATAGGTATGTTTCTAACCAAAAGGCACCCGCATTTTGGGATTTTATTCTTACTTTGCCATATTCTACAACATCACAGTCTAAAGAAAATTAATACCCTTAAAAAACAATCGTAATCGTAATTTACTAAATTTTCCCCCCATAGGGGCCACAAAATAAATTATAGTTTGTGATGTATGACTGTTTGGAGTATGAATCCAATTAAGCCGCCATGGTCATATTACATTTTAAAAAAAATATGTTGACTATTTAGGAGCTTAAAATCCTTCTATCATCCCATGGAAGAGATTTCTCAGAATTACGTAGACCCGATCGTAGGGTTCGGCTTAGGTCCAAGTTGTGTGCATTACTATTTGGGGCCACCGACTAACTAGTGCTCCCTGCATCTACAATTGAATACCAAGAAGCTAAATAATTTAATTCTCACATGCGGCGAAGGTAATTTATTGGCCAAAAACTAGGAATCATTTCCCAGGTGACGGTGAAACACTAGATCCTCATTATCATTACCTTTCAGAGATTCTTCTCGAAGCCTTTAGAAGGCATCACTAGTTCATCCTGGATGTTGGCCCCAAGCACATCAAAAGATATCTCTAAAAGGACTACTTACTTTGGAGAGTGTGATTACAACTGTGTCTATAGGATTTTGGTATCAGTTACCTAAAACAAACAAAGAACCTTATTTTTTCATTGATTGATCACATAGCTTAATTCTCAAGGGAAAAATTACGTTTATTTCCTTTTCACTTTTGTTTTATGTATGTGGTTATGTTATTAAATTCATAGATATCATCCTCCATCCAAAATAAAAAGCAAACAATAACAATTACACTAATCGGCACTGTGAGGAGACCCAATACCACCACGTCGATCTAGGCATTAAATAAACCCCCATTATCGGGAGGAGCGTTGATCCTCCCGCCATTTAGGTGTAGAGGAATTCACACTACCAAAATTATAGGATCCTCCTTTATTCAAAGATATTTGATTGGAACCCCCAAGGGCCACCAATTTTCATGCTAGTTAAGACCCCCAAGGGTCACCATATACCTCCCTGATACCACCCCTCCAAGTTTCCCACAAGGTAATATCCCGTACACCACTAAGGGACCCCCATACACATACCCTCGTTCAAAATCCTCATACTAATAAGTGTAAGTCACGTTTGCTACCAGCATCATTGAATTCACGATCTAAGAAAGTTAACGAATGACCCTATTAAACATGTCCTTAACTGCCACCCATGCCCACGAAGCTCCCTTCATATATTCCAAAATTTTAAGGTAAAGGACAGAATACGAAAGAAATCATATCATGGATTTCCACCTATATAGTTTGTTTAATAGTATCATATGCAATACCATTCGACATGGCTACTTTAGTGCATGCTTAAAGGTCCTCCGTGCTGAAATGGTATGTTACCAACCTTCCTTGTCACATGGAACTCAATAATTCAATACCTCTATTCCACACCTTCTTCACACTCTCCGATTCATCATGAGTTAGACATGTAACCTCACCCATTTTATAAAAACACCCACCATTCACATATCTGACCACCTCCATGAATAACAGACATTGTAGCTTGTACAAAAGCTAATCATCCCTTATGGGTATTTTCCAAAACATACCTGCACACACCTTGCCGGAAATAAATTACTCATAGACATTGAAGTCTTCGATTTACAATGAGACTATAACATCCTCCTTGGGGGAGTAATATATATGCAATGACAACTACAACCTTGCCCATTTTCAGTGATGCTGTTCCCCCATTAAGACAAAATAACCACCATTGACCAAGTAACCTTTTATGAAAAGAAAACCAGTTGACTTCTCTTTGATGTCGTACTACCATACGAGATAAAACATCGAGATGATCACAACATACTCAGAATTTTTTCCCTCAACCAATTCAAAACTTCAACCCTCCTCGAACTTACACATGAGATCGCCTTTTCAATGCCCAAGGAACCTTAAAATATAGAGGTAGCGGTGCGCATGACGTGCGCATGACGAGTTCATCAAACACCAAGTGTAGCCTAGAGCCAAACCTAACATCATGGATGTTTTCACCACCGATTCAACATTCCTACCATGCACCATATCCTAGACCCCATTTTTGTATCCCCCACCTAGTTTTGTTTCGCAACAAGTCATGAAAATCCTTACATTGCCAAATATTGATTTCACAATACTCGTCCGATATTTTTTTCCTCCGGTAACATCAGAAACCCAAGAATTACCACCACAAGAATAACTCCTATTACCTCCCAAGAAGTCACAATAGTAAAAGGGGGCTAGCCCCTCTAGCTACAATAGCTAGTACTACCACAAAGGATAACAAGAAAGGGGAAGAAGTGTGATGTGTATAGATTCCCGGGCATCTCAACCTCTACATTATGTAATATCGTAGGCCATCGTACCAAAATTTTTTCAGAAAGTTAGACACGTTGAAAGCTCTTCTACATGCCAAGAGAGTTAATATGATCCCAACTCCAAAACAAATGGGAAAATTGCACCAACAACCAAGGCAAGGCATTACGCACAATCCATGCATGCATTATATATGAGAAGTAACATGCATTACACCCATCATCGAGATATTCCTAGATATAGGGATGCATTACATGCCTCAGAGTAACTAACCCGTAGGATCTGTCCATCCAGAGCATGGGAAGCAAAGGATCCAAGACTATCTTATGCATAAGGAGAATAACTAGTATCATGCTCATACCTAACCAACCCAATGTTGTGCCTACCTTAAGAACAAAAACCTAAAGCCACACCTCATGTTCGAGTCCGCAAATTATGTGATCAACCCCATCGTTTGATCGTTTAATGCCCTAAAATAAGGGAATTTAGTCATTGGTATCCACCTCGTGTTGTCTAAAGAAACTTATCTCGGCACATATGACATACATTTCAGATAATTCTAATAAACCATCATGTGCGCCATTTTCCCCTTATCCATTGTTTCCAATCTATGTTAGATTTCATATGTCGCTTTATCTCTCTTAAAATTTAACGTAGAAAAAATTCAGAATCATAGTCCATGGAAATTACTACAAATCAAGGAACTGGAGCATCTAGGACCATTTTGTGTATATTGGAATATGGTTTCTCCCTCCCATGACCATACCTAGAACAAAATACCAATATGTGTATTTTGTGACGCTAACCTGATCATTTTATCACCAATGCCCGGATTTAAGGTCATTTTCTTTGTTGGTACCTAATCACTCTAGTGGTCCCGAGAAATTTTACCAAATGCAAATGACACACTTGTCTTATTCGTCAATATAATCACCATGTTCGTCATTGTCCCCACCTTCCCCGATTCTCACAAGGTTAGATTCCAGAGCCTGCTCATTACCGAAAATCCAAAAATTAGACAATTTGGATTCTCACAATCAATGGAGAGTTCCATAACTTAGGAGAATGAAGAATCTAGGTCCATTCTATGTTTATTTGATTATAGCCCAACAAAAATGTTACATTCCTCTCATCACTAAAACCAACTCAGAGGTCGAAAGGCCATCAGACGTTGTAAGGTAGGGTGGAAACTCAACTTCCCATGCATCCTATGACAAATGTAATCACTTGGTTAACCAATGTTAGGAACTTGATAAACATTCATTGACATTTTTCATGTAGTAACGTTTATCCCCTCGCATACATCTCTAATCTAGAGAATATCACTGCCATTGTCCAATTTGTCCAAGTTCTCGTGATACAAAGAACTCGTCAATATATTCCACGATTGAGAGAAAATAGCACAATGTTAAACCAGAACCCTACCGAATGAGCCATACCACACTAAAAATAAGACTCAAGATGGCACAAATTCATAAATGCACCACTACACTACCAACATCGATCATCATCTTAAATTTTAAGTAGCAATTAGCTCGATACCATTTACTCAAAGGAGTAATTATACTACCGCAACTTTTGCACTGGGCCACTTCCCATGGTAAAGAAGCATGCCCTATGTTACAAACATTTTGACATATCTACATCCAATGCCATTCTCAAGCAGGAAGATTCTTGTACCCTCTTATACGAAAAGGTTATTGGGTATGAACTCCCTCTTACTAAAATGAACCAATCATCGCGAAAAATCCTTCTTCCATCTAATGTTAGGAATACACAACATCATATACGATTCATCTCATCAATAACTGTGGGAACATGATTTGTAGCGACTCATCATTTCTTTGTGTCGAGATCAAAGTACCTACCGTACTAGTAGTAGTATCCGTTAGCCACCTATAAAATTTTTTCAAAGAAATGTGTGGCTAAACATGTTTCTAAGTCTTCAAGAGAAACATTTACTTTGTAAATCTATCATTCCTAAGCCCATGTCTTCTCTATCCTTCAAATAATCTTCATTGTTGTTTCCATTGATGAGCTCATTTTTAGTTTGTGAAGGAAATTGCTTTCAAAGTGCCTCCATTTTCTCCTTTTTCACCCCCCACAAAATCCCCATTTTTCACCCATATTCCCTCCACAAAAATCCTCTATAATCCTTCATTTGACCTCTAAATCATCCCAAATCCCTTTTTGAACCATATATTTCCCCTTATTTGGTTTTAAAAATCCCTTATTTTTCCTATCATAACCCCTCATTTCACCTTAAAATCATTGTTTTTGGCCTTAAAAACACTCTATTTACATTATAGGTCTTAAGCCCCCAAGGGCTTATGTCCATTAGCCCTTTTTCCTCCATATGGCCGAAGCCCTGCAATCGGGCGCTCAAAACGTAAAACCTTTGTGTCAAAACCCGTTTTCCCCTTTTTTTTTATCATTTCCTGATGTTATGATTTGAGTTGACGTGAACCATCGATCTCCATAGATCAATGGTTATCGGGCCATTCTTCTCCCTCCGCCCGTTAACTTCCATACCTTTCCTCCTTTCTAATAACCTGCCTCTTTATTAAATCTCAACCATCCATTCAGATTATCCGATGGTCAGGATTTAACCCGATGCCCCGATGCCTTTCCACTGTGCGCCAAGTTGTCACACGTCATCCGGGCCCTACCCACCTTTTCGCCCATGCATCTTACCTCCCATCGCACGCGATCCGCACCATCCGATCAAAACCAAGAGATCTAACGGCTAACGCGTGATTTCGCAAAATTTTTGCACCGAGGGGCTAACGTTCCGAAATTATGCGAAATGGGTGGTTTTATATTTCCACATGTCAGGCGCTGAGTATAATCTTGTTGTTTTAGGTGATACCGTTTACCCCTCATTTTATTTTGCGAAAACCACTCCAGTTTCCACCATACCACCCTCCGCAACATCATTTCCATTTTAATCGCGGCCGTCGATTATTCTAATCCAATGGCCCACATTATATCACATCTTCACTCATCCACCATTCATCTAATCCTCCTAACAACTTCGTCGACGAATCTCCACCGTAGATCACCGTTGATTGTTCTAATCTAACGGTCCATAACCCACGATGCCCCAAGCTCCCATAAAACCTGTTTTCAGCTTCCGCCATGGTTTTTCAGCCATTTTTCCACTGCGTACACCCTTTTCCATCACTCCTCTTTCATCCCCACGAGCCTCAGAAGCAACCTACCCCACTCCCGATGATTTTTATAACGAGTTTTCCGTTGTTTGCAGGTTTCAGAGCATGGTGAATCCATACAATCTCCACGATCACTGTTATGGTGATATATAGTGCTGAGAGACTGTTTCAGAGCCAAAGATCACAGAAGACACCCCTAGGGAGGTTTAAAACATGTTTTATTAAAAGATCAATGTTATTAACCCTGACATAAACCCCCCAGCGACTCTCTAACCTGTATATTCACTCAAACAAGTCAGCAGAAAGTTTAAAGTGTATCAGAAGAAGATTAAAGGGATCAGCGCATTGTATTTGCAGCCTAATACACAGTTACATACATAAAGGACACAGATGAAGACCCAAGGATGATCAAGGAGGCCTAATGAATCCTAAAGCACACATCAAGCCATATCATCGATTTAATATCAGCAGGATTTTTTTTCTCCAAGAAGGACTAGCTACACGACCTCCTCCATTTTCCATCGAGCACCAGAACTAGTATTACACTGACAGAGGCTTTAAGAACTGTCAGAACAACAGTTATGGAAGTATGGAAGACCTCAAAGACCTTCTATCACCTTACTTATCTTATAAGACAAAGCAGAGTACCAGTAGCCAGAGAGTACTTCAAAGAAACATACCTGGAGTTTTTGTCAACCTAACAAAGACTTCTAGACCAGCCTAACGGGTACACACAGTTAATGCAAAGCCATTATGCAGAGTGGGCATTCGAATACTTCCTCCCCTCTGTCTTAATGAATCATTTAAGCTCATATCTAATACTACTATCACTCATTCTCCTATAAGAACCCCTATAAATTACATTGAAAAGGTTGTTGGTTGTTGGGATTTTATTGATTGTTTGAACTGTTATTGAGGGGAAGTAGCTGAGTAGTTTGTAATATAGTAGGCTGGGAAAGAAGTTTTGACTGTAAAAAGCCACTGGGCTCAAAGTGTGTGACTCGTTTTGCACATCAATTGAACAAGCAGATTCACAGGATCCTGGTCTATATTATTGGTGATGTTTTCCTTACTGTAATTGTCTCCTTTCATGTGTTTTCATACTGTCCATTATTCTCTGATAAAGAACAACAAGCATAGATTAGGACATACTGTTGGAAGTATCCTAAATCTCACTGTAAATCTTTATCTTTATGTTTTCCTCTGATTGTGATTTTAAGGATAATTCTATAGAGTATAACCAGTCAAGAAATGTTGGTGAGCCCATGTCTTGCTGAGTACAACTTGAAACATTGTTCTGGAAAGATACTTTCATTTCATGCTAAGTAAATATTGAATTAGGGAAGTCTATGGTTAGCCCTGTCCTCTAGTTTCTTCTCCAATAGTTTTTCTTGAAAGTTTCCCTTTGAGTTAGTGTCAAGGCAGAGAAGGTCAAAAGTCTTTCTCTGATCTTAGGCCTTGCTCTTTGTTTAATCTTAAATGTTTTCTACTGTCTGAAAGCGGTTATGAGGACTGCTGGATTGTTCTCCTTAAGAGTATGTTGAAATCAGGTTAAGTTAAAAGTGTTTCCTTGATCTTAAGCTACCCTTTATGTCTTTATTGAGAGTTTCCATTGTGAGTATGTCAAAAGCAGGATAGGTTAAAAGTCCTTACCTGATCTTAGGCTGCACTTTGGTTTCTTTCTTTCACCCCACTTCTTAATGTTCCATCTCACCACCTATTTAAAGAGATCCTTTGGTATAGATTACTTGCCCTGTGGAAACCATTGGATAGTTGTTATTCAAGTAAACCATTTTATGACTCCATATCCCAATGGATTGGCACTTCTCTTGACCTATCTTCCCATGCTGAAACATCCTTCTACTTACTTCCTTCTTCACTTCACATAACCTTCTCAATTAATGATCTCCAACCAAACAAACATACCAAAAACCCCTGTGCTTCATAACTAGCCTAATACCATAAACTGACCTTAAAGATATATATTTCTTTACATATATAGAGAGATCCCTCTCTGGATCCAGGAGGGCTAGATCCTAGGATCTGAAAGTGGTTCTGATGTTGTCTTATCTTTTGGTCTTACCAATCTGGCCAAAACATAGGAACCCCAACATAATGGCGACTCCACTGGGGAAAAAGGCCAATTAGCCTCAATTGGTATTCAACTGCTGATGGTGGACAGCAACCCTCATTAAAAAATTAAGAATCCTCCACCTGGCGACTCCACAATTCCTAACAGACCTAAGACTCCACTAGAAGAAGAACCTGAAATATGACCAGACATTCTAGAAGGATAGAACATTCAGGCCTGATTTGGTTTCAAGAACTCATTGTTTTTATCTACAACTACGTTCTATCCTACTTTAAGCCTAATCAAGTGTACAAAGATGAGATCCACATTGATTATGGGAAAGATCTAAAGCCTCAGTTTTCAGACCATGAACAGACCTATACACCTATGAAAAACCTAGTGAAACAAGAGCCTCATGTTGTATCTCTTACCCATCATGAAACTTGAAGCAGTCATAGGTCTCTTGTTGCACTACCTACACCCACAAATGTCATAGAAAGATATAAGCCTCTAGTTTTTCCTCTTATCTTCCAACCCCTTCCTGCAAAACTTACAAATAAGCTGCCCCTTTTTTATGGAGAAAATACAAAGATCACTGCTGAGCAACACGTACAAAATATTGAGGATTTACTTGACTTATTTGAAATAGAAGAAGATGATGTGCATATTAGAATTTTTTCCTTATCATTACAAGGAAAGGTTAAGAGTTGGTTTAAGGACCTTCCAGATGCAAGCATTATCAATTTTCATCAATTTGCTCAAGTTTTCCTTGATAAATGGGTAGTCGTGGGAAATATTTTCCTCATCCTAGAAGAATACCAAAATTTGAAAAGAAAACCAAGAGAGACAGTACAAGACTTTTCAGCTAGGTTCAATAAGGTATACAATGCAATACCTACTAAGATAAAACCACCTTTGGGATGGGCCCTATTGCACTATCCGAGTTATTTTGACCCTGAGGTGGAATTCCATATAAGAGAAAGAGAGCCTGCAAGCCTGGAAGAAATGCATAACGTAGCAATTAATGTCGAATACAACATATGGTGCAGGGAGGAAAAATTAAATGCAATAAATAAGGACCAAGCAGAGAAAGGAAGGCTGATCTCTGCAGAAACCAAGCTGAAAAAGTTGATAGAGATAGCTAACTACTTGCTAAACATAAATAAGGAAGAATATGAGGGTGAAACTAGAAATGATTATTCGAAAGGACCCACACCTTGTCCTTAGGAAAAACAAACCATATCAGTGCAAGACATAAGTGACATGCAAAGCATGTATGATAAAAAATATTTTAAATCAGAAAATGAACTTGCAGATGGTTTTGAAGAAAGACTTGCTGAGAATCCAGTAGGTTGGATTGGTAACATTGCTTATAATTATGATTTTTCTAGTTTTGATCTATCTGATGATGATTTTTTCCATATAGAAGCTAATCCTACAAGACCATCATTAGTAGATTTGTGGGAGGAAGATCATGTTCATCAACTTCAAGAAAGTAATGAGCCAATGCAGGCTATCTATGATACTGATGAAGAAAGTCATGAAAGCCAAGTAACAGACGAAGATTCATTGACTTTTCGCTCTGCTATGTATCATATTATCAATAATAATTTCCATGAGGGTGGAAATTAGCAGCCTTTTAGCTCAGAGGATGAGGAGGAAAGCAATGAAGAAAATCTTGAGCAAGTTGAATATCCTGAACCTTCTCCTGAAAGGGTTGAGGTAATCAAAGAAACCCCTTCTCAAGAATATGTTAATCTTTTCACAGAGTTCAGTCCACTCAAGCAGAACCTATCAGGGTTACAAGAGGACAACACTGCCAAAAATGATGAGTCCTCCAGTTCAGATTACAATGAAGATGAGGGAGATTTTCTTTCTCAAAGGAATATTTTTCTTGATCCAGTGGAAGAATAATTAATCCTGGTCGAAACTTACCTACCAAAAACTCCCAACCAGGAAAAGGATGATTGTGCTTTCAAGAGTCACACTGAAGATGCAGTGATCAAAGTTTTCAAGGATGCAGATATCCTACCAGTCATGGGAGGCCTAAGGGAAGAAATTTTATATCATGTTTTTGTTGATCCTATGGCAGAATATGTGGAGGCCCTGATTGGCTCAAGTTCCCAAGCATTGATCGTTTGCAAGAGTGAGATACATCAGGAGTGGTTACCACTGGTGGTGGCCTTGGTTTTGAAGACGCACATTCAAAGTACCCTGTGTTTATCTCTGAAAAGCAGTTAGATTTTCTACCCTTTTTTGTTACTCCTTAACTGGTTGCATTGGCACTATTGTATCATATAAAGCATCAGAGATTCTCAATTTAGAATAGGATAGGTAGGAATCTCAATAAAGCTCAGCCTATGAGCATTTAGTTAGTTGTTGATTTTACTTTGAAGAAAATTCAAAAAATACAAAAATAAAAGAGAAGGGCTCAGACAAGCTCAAAACTTGAACCAGCAGAGAAAAAAAGAAGAAGCAGCTCTAAGAAGATCAAAACCAGAGCTGAAATGAGGAAAGAAAGGTGACTCTAATAAGCTGAAAATCTGAGTCACAAGAAAAAGGAAGGATGCTAGTGATTTTCAGATCTGAAGCCTTCAAATTTTGTTTTTAATTCCTGAAAAGTTCAGTCCATGTGCAACTTTTCTTTATGCCATGGACCCACAACAAATCAGACAGTCTAATCTTGGTTTGTCTGTATTTAAATTTCTGTTTTAGAATGTAGAGAATGAAAATCTGTCAGACAGTTTAATCCTGGCAGATATTAGTTTAGGTAGAGAAGCTATGATTCCAACTGTGTAATCTGGTCTCATGGAGAAATAAGGGTAGTAGTAGATAGGTTTATTTTCCTGTTTGCAAAAAAAATGATGATGTGAAAGTTATGCAAGCCTAAATGCACCTTGAAGAAAAAATGTTAGGACAGTAGGATGGGTAGGTAGTTGTTTGGGAAAGTATTTCTACTGATATATAGCCTTCATGTTTATGTTTTTGATCAAAGAATAAAAGGATGGTCAAGTACCAGGCATCTCGCCTTCTTCCAAAGATTATATCTGAAATTCTTGACACCTTCAAGAAGATGCCATCCCCATGTGGAGCCACTGTTAGCCACCTATTATATTTCTGTTAAAGAAAACAAGTGGCTAAATATGTTTTTTCCTCTTCAAGAGAAACATTTCCTTTGTAAATATATCATTCTTGAAGCCTCCATGTGTCTTCTATCCTTCAAAGAATCTTCACTGTTGTTTCCATAGAAAATAACCTCTAAACCCTGTTGTTATGGAAGAAGCTGTCTCCAAAAGGCCTCCATTTTCTCCTTTTCACTCCCACAAAATCCCCATTTTTCACCCATATTCCCTCCACAAAACTCCTCTATAATCCTTCATTTGACCTCTAAATCATCCCAAATCCCTTTTTGAACCATATATTTCCCCTTATTTGGTTTTAAAAATCCCTTCTTTTGCCTATCAGAACCCCTCATTTGGCCTTAAAATCCTTGTTTTTGGCCTTAAAAACACTCTATTTACATTACAGGTCTTAAGCCCCCGAGGGCTTATGTCCATTAGCCCTTTTTCCTCCATATGGCCAAAGCCCTGCAATCGAGTGCTCAAAACGTAAAACCTCTGTGTCAAAACCCGTTTTCCCTTTGTTTTGATCATTTCTCGACATTATGATTTGATTTGACGTGAACCGTCGATCTCCACAGATCAATGATTATTGGGCCATTCTTCTCCCTCCGCCCATTATCTTCCATACCTTTCCTCCTTTCTAATAACCCACCCCTTTATTAAATCTCAACCGTGCATTCATATGAACCGACAGTTGGGAGTTAACCCGATGGCCTGATACCTTTCCACCGCACGCCAAGTCATCACACATCATCTGAGCCCTACCCACCTTTCCTCTCATGCATCTTACCTCCCATCACACGCGATCTGCACCGTCCGATCAAAACCAAGAGATCCGATGGCTGACGCATGATTTTGAAAAAATTTTGCACCCAGGGGTTAACGTTCCGAAATTATGCGAAATGGGTGGTTTTATATTTCCACGTGTCAGGCGCTGAGTAGAATCACGTTTTTTCAGGCGATACTGCTTACCCCTCATTTTATTTTGCGAAAACCACTCCAGTTTTCGCCATACCACCCTCCACAACATCATTTCCATTTTAATCACTGTCGTCGATTATTCTAATCCAACGGCCCACATTATATCACATCTTCACTCATCCACCATTCATCTAATCCTCCTAACAAATTCGTGGACGTATCTCCACCGTAGATCACCGTTGATTCTTCTAATCTAATGGTCCACAACCCACGACGCCCCAAGCTCCCATCAGACCTGTTTTCACCTTCCACCAATGCTTTTCAACCATTTTTCCACTGCGTACACCCTTTTCCATCACTTCTCTTTCATCCCCATGAGCCTCAGAAGAAACCTACCCCACTCCCGATCATTTTTATAACGAATTTTCTGTTGTTTGCAGGTTTCAAAGAATGGTGAAACCATACAGTCTCCACGGTCACTGTTATGGTGATATATAGTGTTGAGAGACTGTTTCAGAGCCGAAGATCGCAGAAGACACCCCTAGGGAGGTTTAAAACATGTTTTATTAAAATATCAGTGTTATTAAACCTGACATAAACCCCCCAGCGACACTGTAACCTATATATTCACTCAAACAGGTCAGCAGAAAGTTTAAAGTGTATCAGAAGAAGATTAAAGGGATTAGCGCATTGTATTTGAAGCCTAATACACAGTTACAGACATAAAGGACACAGATGAATACCCGAGGATGATCAAGGAGGCCTAATGAAGCCTAAAGCACACATCAAGCCATATCAGTGATTTAATATCAACAGGACGTTTTTTCTCCAAGAAGGACTAGCTACACGACCTCCTCCATTTTCCATCGAGCACCAGAACTATTATTACACTGACATAGGCTTTAAGAACTATCAGAAAAACAGTTATGGAAGTATGGAAGACCTCAAAGACCTTCTATCACGTTAATTATCTCAGAAGACAAAGCAGAGTACCAGCCACCAGAGAGTACTTCAAAGAAACATACCTGGAGTTGTTTTCAACCTGAAAAATACTTCTAGACCAACCTAAAGGGTACACATAGTTAATGCAAAGCCATTATGCAGAGTGGGTGTTGGGGTTCCCATGTTTCGGCCAGGTTGACAAGACCAAAAGATGAGACAACATAGAACCACTTTCAGACCTAAGGATCTAGCCCTCCTAGGTCCAGAGAGGGATCTCTCTATGTGAGTCAAAGTGTATGTCCTTGAAGCTCTAAGTTGTGATTTTAGGCTAGTTATAGGGTCAGGGTTGTTTGTTTGATTGTTTGTGTTTGGTTGTTGGGAATCAGGAAAGAAGGATCCAATACAAGACAAGGGTGAGAAATGAGGGAATTTAAGCAAAGGTAGATAATTCAGAGAACATCAAGGCCATTGGGCTATGGAGTCAAGAAAGGATTTACTTGTGTTCAATGTGCAAGCTTTCAGTTGGGCTAGTCATCTAGAGCATTTGGATCTTAAAGGATAATTGGTGAAATGGAACATTAAGAACTGAAAATGAATGAAGGAGAACCATCCAATCCTATCTATAGATCAGGTCAGAGGTCATTTAACTCCAGACCTGCTTGGACAAAATCGGAGGCAATACAAGGGATCTTGAAAAGGCCTAATTAAGATGGAAAGATCCTAGTGAGGCAGATACAGGATTCTAGACCTCCCAGTGTTCCCAACACATCCAACTAGATCCTCACAAGAACATATAAACATAGATTTCATTAATTCATACATCAGAGAGCAGGCAATAACATCCACTACACTGGTTAAATAAATTGAAATCAATATTCAAATACACATATAAGCAGAAAACATAAAAGGTTGGGAGAGCAGCAACATAAGGTACCTATCAAGGGTAAATCTTATGCCAAACTTCTGATGCGAGCCAATAGAAATGAAATGAAATGAAATTATACACAGAGATAAGAAAACATCACTAGCTGCTTTAGATCAGGATCCAAAGAAATATGCTTGTTATATTAAAAAAAACACCAATCAGGTACATCATAGCCCATAGCTTGAACATTCAGTCTGAATACATCAAATCTCAGCCTATCTTACAATATTACACAGAGAACTTGTCTCAAGAGGAAAATGCTTGCGTTTCACTGATATCTCATCAACCACCAACAACCATTACAATGTTTCTTTCTGTGTTTTATAGCAGAGGATGAATAGAAGATCGACTGAGGTGGTAGGTGAACACTAAATGTAATATTAAACATAAAAATGAATGCGGGGGCGAGACCCATTATGTTTTGCATTTCTGCATTTATCTCTGGTATGGCTTTGGTGTTCTGACTGCAGTATTGTGGTACTTATTAGTACAATAATAAAATAAGAAACAGTGAGGTCTACCCTACTTGAGTCACCAATGCTTTCTGATCATGTAGGACTGTTGTCTGGGCAGGAAATTCTCTAGAACACGATGTATAGTAAAGACTGTATGGGCACTTTGTCCTCTGATTGAAGAAAACATTCTGTTGTTGTAGAAAACTTGTTAGTACGATCTCTCATGCATTAAACTTCTGATTGACCTCTAGGGTTTTCAAATTGGTGCTTTTATTCTTAAACTGTTGCATTATGGATCCAAATCTTCAGTCCTGAACACTGAAAACCATAATCATAAGTTGATCTGTCTGTTGCTCCATAAATGTTTCGATTCTGCAGGATCTGGACTTTAATGGCGTCGGATAGGGTTGCGAATTTTCCAAGACCCGTCCTTTGATAAAATTTACACCTCCGCCACCTTTCTTGACATCGCACTGGAGTACTAACACTCGTCTCAGCTCTTTTTCTACGCAACACGCCTTTGAAGAGGTACGAATGCATCATGGCGGTTTTCCGCCCCTGAGAACCCTGCAAAAACACGAAACCTGCAAAGAAAATCATGGACGGGTTGGCGGATGATGTGGAGGAGGAGAAAGGTGATGCAAACGGTGACATGGCAGAGAAAAATGCAGAGGAATACTGAAAAACTTCTCTGGCGGAGGTGGCGGTCTGCAGAGTGAAGAATGAATGAAAAACATTAAAAATCACGAAAATGGGCCAAATATACGTAATGGAATGGGGGTATGTACGGCGGGCGCACGTGGAGATGACGTGGCGGGACCGGGGCCAGTGGAAAAGTCAGCGGCGGGTGAACAGATCTGGACCGTCGATCGTCGCGGAGATCGACGGCGGAGGTCGACGGACGGCGGGCCAGGGCATAGGTTATCGCGTGTGCAGCTCTGGCGAATGATGACTGTTGGATGAGTGACCTGAGATCCGACGGCTGTCAGCAATTTCGTTGGGCAACTTGGACCGAAGGATAACGCGCGGGGAGAAAGCGGTTTTGGAGTCGTACAGAAGACACACGGCACGAGGTGAGTGGAATCGCTGGGTGATCGGAGAAAACCACCCAGCGCCCGAGGGTGGTGCGGAATAAACCAGGCGGTTTCAGGGCACGACACATGGGTGGGGACCACCAGCGGAATGGCTGTAGACCGTCAGATCTATCGTGAAATGGACGGCGATGGCCCGGTGTAGGAAATGAACAGGGAATCGACGGGGGCTGCGGGGGCGGCGATCGCCGTCCATTCTGTGCAGATCAACGGCTGTAATCGCACCCAAAAAATTTAGTGGATAGGCGCCCTTTGCTTCAGCGAGTGGTCACAGCACTGGGTTACATGGAGGAAAAGGGCGCGGGGCTAGCGGAAAAGGGCTGAGGCCTATTATATGGTCGGAAGTGGGTTTTTAATCCATCTTTAAAGTATTGGAGCCTCCAAAGGGTAACGATAGGGAGATGGAGTGGGAATTTGGGCAAACAAAGGGTGCAGGGGTCTTTAGAAGGGATTTAGGGGGTTAATAGGGGAAATAAGGGGGGGAACAAAGGCACCTTGTCAGAAGGGGAGGAAGGAAAAAATGACATTTTGCAGGGTTACAAGGGGTAAATGAAGGTTTTAAGCACAGGGATACCTCAAGGATGATGTGTCTTTAAGGGAGATGCATTCCTTGAAGGTCTCCAAAATGACATAGCCCCCAGCTTGCTTGTCAAGAATTTCATAGGGGGGCTAACAGTGGCTCCACATCGGAATGGCTTCTTCTTGAAGGAGTCAAGAAACCAGAGATGATCTTTGGATTAGGCCAGATGCCTGCTGCTTGGCACATCCCTTCTTTCTTTAATTTTCAGCTACCACAATATGTTAAAGACACAGATAAGCAGAAATATTTCCCAACCAATCTACCTACCCAAACTAAAATCCTAACAATTTTCCCTTGGGTGCATTTGAATTAGCAGACCCTTTACATTTATTTTCAAACAAAAACAAACCTATTCTAAATCTACCCTTATTTCTCCATGAGGCCATATTAAACAGTTGGCCTCATATAATTCTCTACCTAATCTAACATCTGTTGGGATGAAACATCCTTATTTTATTTTGACTCAGGTTTTGAGCATATTAGAGTCACTTCCTTTCTTCATTTCAGTGCTGGTCCAGGTTTTGAGCATGTTAGGACCAGCTTCTTTTCACTGTTTTTTTTTTTGGAAACATTTTCTCTATTTTCTTGAAATTAAAACTGCAATGGTATGTACAATGGAAATGGATCTGGAGATGAAAATTAGCAAAAGTAGTGTTTGAGCATCCTGCAATTGACAGGACCCCCAAACAGCTCTGTACCATCAAGTTCTTGTAAGAAAAATGCATTAGGACCCACAATGGCTTGAATAATGTACAGACCTTGCCACAAGCTGTCAAACTTACCATGTTTTCCTTTGTCCTCTCTCCTTGAATCCCATTTTAGAACTTTGTCCCCAACTTTGAAATCTGAAGCTTTGGTTCTTTTGTCCAAAAGCCTTTTAATGTTCTCCTGAACTTTGACTGCTCTGTTGTAAACCTGCTCCCTTGTTTGCTGCAGATGGATAGTTTCATTGATTCGTCTCACCATGTTGTTTTCCTCTATCTAAATCTCTTGGGCAAGCTTAATCACCGGCACTCCCAGGCTTGTAGGAAAAACTTCTTCTGTTCCATAAACCAGCTGGAATGGTGGCATACCAATAGATTTCTTCGTGGTGAGCCTATCATCCCACAAAGCATGTACCAACTTTTTATGCCATGACTTTTTATTTTCTTCCAGCAGCCTCTTGATGATTGTAACCAGGCTTTTATTTGATGATTCAGCTAATCCATTACCCTGAGGGTAGTAGGCAGTTGAATGACCAAGGTCTATTCCATACCTGTGACAAAAATTAACCATTCTCTTGGATCCAAGAGCAGCAGCATTGTCAGTGATTATTTTTCTTGGACAGCCAAACCGAGACAGGATGAAGTCTTCTAGGAACCTAATGATGACAGAATCAGTGGCATTCCTAGTGGGTATGGCTTCTATCCATTTGGTGAAGTAATCTGTAGCAGTTAGGATCTATTTATGTTGTCCAGAGGAAGCAGGATGAATTTCTCCTATAAAGTCTAGGCCCCATTGCATGAAGGGACCTTCTATGGTGATAGGTTGTAAAGGGAGGGGGAGGAGCTTTTTCCTGCCCTCAAAGATTTGGCATTTATGACAGGCAGTTATCATTTTATGGACATCGCTAAAAAGTGTAGGCCAATAGTAACCAGCCCTGAGTATCTTATTTGCAGTGGCTTTCCAACTCAAGTGGCCTCCACACTCCCTAGCATGGAATTCTTGTTTGATTCTTTCAGCTTCAGTTTCAGACAAACATTTCAGCAATAGGCCATTCAGATTTTTCCAGTATAGATTCTTATTCAAAATGTAGTAATTTCTAGCTTTGAGTTTTATGAATCTGGCCTTGGTTTTGGACATTTCGGGAGGGGCATTGAGATTTGTGAGCACGTAAAGGATATCGGAATACCAAGGAGAGTTTTGAAACTGCTCCTCAACAGTTGGATGGGGCAATCCTTCCTGCTCATCTAAGGCATTTATCATGTTGATGTCAAGGGCCTGCAAGTTTGATTCAGCCATTAATTGGGCCAGGCCTTGACCTTTGATCAGTTTGGTGGGCTTTATCTCAAGGTCATATTCTAGGATCGTAGCAATCCATTTGCCACTTTTCCCATCAGGGTCCTGGGACAAGATATCTTTAACCACTATACTTGGCACAAAAGCAATGGTGTGAGAATGTAGAATGTACACCCTAAAGTATTTTAAGGCCTTTACCAAGGCATAGGCCTGTTTCTCCATAATGTTTTACTTTAAGGGTGCGTCTCTTAAGGCATTGCTAAAAAAGGCAATTGGTTGTTCATTACCTTCTGAATTATTTTGCAGTAAGACCACAGCTATCGTGTGTTCAGAGGCAAAGGAAAAAATCAGAAAATATTTTGAGAAGTCTGGGCTGATAAGTACCGGGGTCTGTGCGAGTGCAAGTTTTACCGACTCAAAATATTTCTTGGCTTCAACATTCCACTTAATTCCTGCACCTTTCTTTAGCATATCATTCATTTTCCTAAGGTGCTCAGCAAGATTGGGAATGAATCTCCTAAGGAAATTGATCTTCCCTATGAAGGACTGCAACTCCTTGATGTTTCTCGGATGTGTAATTTGAAGTATTCCCTCAACCCTCTATGGGTCTATCCTAATCCCTTTCTCAGATATAATGTGACCAAGAAGTTTACCTTCCTACAGCCCAAAAACAATTTTCTTAGGTTTTAGGGACATACCATACCTTGTACATTTTTCAAAGACTTTCCTCAGATGTTTCAAGTGTTCTTCTTCAGTTTTAGAAAAGATAGTCAAGTCATCCAAGTAGATAACTATGAAGTGTCCTATTTCTTCTGAGAAAGCTATATCCATCACTCTCTGGAAGGTAGCCCTAGCATTGATCAATCCAAAAGGCATTTTCACATACATGAAGGTGCCCCATGGAGTGGTAAAAGCCGTTTTGAGTTAATCTTCTGGGAGTACAAGGAATTGATTGTATCCTGAAAAACCATCAAGCAGGGAGATTCTCTTAGAGCCCACTACCTTCTGGAGGATATGTTCCATTCTAGGCAAAGGGTAGTTGTCTTTCAGGGAGGCTCTGTTGAGGTTTCTGAAGTCTATGCATAGTCTGATCTCCCCTGTTTGTTTCCTCACAGCCACCAAGTTTGACACCCAATCAGAAAACCTTATAGGGACTATTATGCCTGCATCATACATCTTTTTGATCTCTTTCTCAACTGCAGGCAATTGTTTTGGATTGATTCTGCGGAGTTTTTGTTTGAAAGGCTTCTGATTTTCCTTCAAGCGTATCTTGTGTTGTATGATGTTGGTGTCATAGGCCTTTAGGTCTTCATAGCTCCATGCAAACACATCAATGAATTCCTTAAACAGGTCGGTGTATTTCTTCTTCATGTCTGCAGGTATAGACTTCGCCAGTTTTATCATTTTGGGTCTATCTTTAGTACCTATGTTGCATTCTTCTACATCCGAGTCTGCATGTTCTATAGTGGGATTTTTTGCTACGTCATCAAAGTAAAAAAGGTCCTCTAGGGGTGCCAGGCCTCTGGGTATGTTCTTATCTTTGGCCTACAACACCTCCATTTCCTCATTATCTGCATTTTCACATTTTTTGGTTGAACTTCCAGTTTCCTTAGAAAAGGTGTTTATTTCTATGTTACAGAGTGTTTCTTGTTCATCTGGGGGATCCTCACTTGGGCAGCTGTCATCATATTTCGAGTCTGAATCAGAAAATTCAAACTCATTTCTGCCCACTAAAAAATCTTCAAACTGTTTATCTCCTTCAAAGACCTGCTAATATTTTTCGTTGTCTGGCACTGCAGGTCTGAACTTGGTTTGAATGATGATTTTTTGGTCAGGGGGAGTCTTAGGATATGAACTAGCCAGGCAAGCTAATCCATTTGCAATGATGTTTTGACTCCTAAGCACAAATACCAATTCATATTCTACAAAGGTTTTCGATAGATCTACTGCATCATTCCTACACGCTCTAAGTCGGGGATGTTTCGCTGTATATTCACCATTTACCTGTTTTATTACTAACTTAGAATCTCCTCTCACAACTATCCTATGGGCTCCTAATTTTTTCAATATGTTCAAACCCAGGATGAGAGCCTCATATTCTACAATGTTATTTGTGCATTTGAAATGCAGATTCACAGCATGGCTCTCTGCGAAGTTATTTTCTGTGTTACGTAGCCACACCCCAGCTCCAGCATTTTTTCTAGTACAGGACCCATCGAAATTCATTTCCCACAGGGGCTCGCCATCATGTTGCGTTGGGGAGTCAGTACTAGGCTGTGGATTGTCTTTTTTTTCACGTGGTATGTTAGTTTGAAGGGTGTGACTAATAATTTGACCGCATTGTGTTTCTGGTTCACTCTGAATTTCGTTTTCAGTACCCTGCCCATGGTTTTCTTCATCGTATTCTTCTAGGGTAGCTATTATGTTAAAGTCCGTGGGCTCTGTGTCCTTGCTTGTATTTCTGCATTCAGATTCTGGCTCTCCTAAGGATTGGTCATTATAAAGGATGAAAGAATCCAGGTCTGTGTGTAAAGAGTATAATGGTGAATTTTCAGGCTTCTCGGGGCTACTAACTAGGAATTTCATCTGGGACTCTCTATACAGTCTTCTAAGTTGGCCAAATATAGCGATAGTGGCATATGAGCCATCCATCTGCATTGTTCCTTGCAGTTTGGCTCCCCATGATCTTGACAATAGCATGCCATACTTTGGTGTCACATCTGCCACCACCACATCCATGACCATACATTTAGCTGGGATCTGGGTCAAGCTCACACATAAGTCTTTGATTAGGCCTAGGCATTTTACTCTGCTAGAGTCAAATGAATATAGATCTTTTTAGGGTCGTGTTATCTCTAGGCCTAGCTTTTCCATCACTACCTTAGGCATTAAATTTTGTGATGCCCCATAATCATGCATGGCATTGTGGAGTATTTTGTCATGAATTTTAAGACTGATATAAAAATCTGGAACTACCCCTTCCTGAAACTTTCCCTCAATCTTCGGGCCAAACAGTAGGGCAGGTTGATCATCATTCAAATTCACAGTGTCGTTGTTTTCCCCCAGATTCAATGCTTTCAAAATTTGGCCTTTATATACATCCTGAGTGGCTAGCTCGGATAATGGTACAGGGATTTTGATTTTCGCAATCTCACTCTCTAAGTTAAAAGTGGACTGACTCTTGGAAATGTTTGACTCTATTTTATTAGCCACTGTCTTAGTGACTGAATCAGTTTGTGATTTCTCACTATGTATAGGGTTGGGAACGATTGTCTCAGGCGTACTAATTGAAGTGCTAGTACCGCTAGCGAGCTCACCTCATTTTTCATTCTTCTGGTTGTCTTTTTCTTTGTGATTACCAGAACTCTCAGCTGCTAATTTGTCATTTGCAGCAGATGCTTTAGAAGTTTTATCAGGTCTTTTCTTGATGGTTACCTCAGGAGTCTTTGTTTTGGAACTTTCTTGGTTCTTTTTTCTCCTAAGTTCATATTGTTCTCTGACCTGCATCATGGCATTTTCGAATCCTAATCTGTAATCCTTAGTTTCTAATCATTCCTCATCCCAATATGAGGGTGAGGGTTGATCTTCTTCCGAATCACAGTTAAGGACTAAGTCTTTTGTTTCGAACATTTTTATTCCAATCCCTTCAGACTCTTATATGATTCCCTCATCTTCATCTAAAAATTTTTCTTGAAATGGGGGAATAATTTGTTGATCTGACTCTCTTTGTCTGTTGGGAGCAGCATTGTTTCTTCTAACGTTCTGGTTTTGGTTTTGGTTTCTGTTTTGGACAACCATCCTTTTTATCATTTGTTGTATTTCTTCCACATTTTTAGACAGTCTATCATATTTGGGATCAGATGTGAAGGCTACAGTGTCATCCCTATATGTTACCATTTTCTCAGCTTTTAATCTTGCCCTTTTTTCCATCAAGTTTGATTCTATGGTTATGGCTCCTTTCTGCATGTCTTCCAATGTGGGGTACTCTTTATCTCTAAGCTCATAGGCCATGTCAGCATCAAATCCATCAGGATATTTTTCTAGGGCCATACCTTGAGGAGGTTTCATGTGTGGAGGGAGAGAATTGTAAATGCTGTTGAATCTAGTGGTATAATCGTGGACACTCTCTCCTATGTTCCTCTTAAGGGACATGTAGTCTGCTAGGAGCTGGCGAGGGTTTTCTTTAACCTCCCATTTGTCTATGAAGTTACAATATAACGCAGGGAGATCTTGGATACTGCCAGGAGGTAAAATTTTAAACCATTTCTTTACATCTCCCCCTAAGCTTTGGGCAAAGATCCTCATTTTGATTGTTTCATCATAAATTTCCATATAGTCAAAAGAATCCTCCATCTTATCTACATGTTGCTAGGCTGTGATGGATTCTTTAGCAGTGAAGTGTGGGATTTTTTATTGATAATCATTGGGTAAGGGTAACAAAGGTTGAGGTAAGACCAAAGGTGCATACCAGGCTGCCATGGTAATGTTCTGATGAGGTATAGGGTTGGATTGAGCAGCTGGTATTTGGATAACAGGTGTATTAGGACCAGCAGAAGTTTGTTGAGCGGATCTAGGGTGAGAGAGCCCCAAGTTTTGGATGAAGTGGATATCAGGTGGTGTATATGGAGGGGTTCCTCTGTCCCTAGTGTGTTGACCACTATGAGATGGTGAACTGTGAGACTCAAGGTCTGGCTGGTCTAGATCACTGGATGACCTAGTTCTTGGTAATCTATTAGATAGGTCTAGGTCAGGGAGGAAATGTGATAGAGCTGCTAGGTCTTCTGGTGCAGAATTAGCTCTATGAATGTGACTAGAAATAGTTGGTTTGTTGGGTGTAGGAGCTCCTTTGAGGATACTCTCTGGATTGTCAACTATTTCAGGTGGGTCAGGGTTGGGATAAGCTCTTGTGTGAATGGTTCTGAAAGCTAGAATGTTGTTACTAAGCCAAGCAGCTTAACCCTACTTGTTGCTTCTACTGTGGTTGATGTTGTCTAAAGGCTGGTCTCCCAGTGGAGTCTGTTGTGAAACCAAGATAATCAGCAGGCCTACTGATCACCAGTGGAGTCTTTTCATTTAGGAACAATGGAGTCGCTAGGTGGAGGGTTTCAAGGTATGTCTAAGGGATTACACTATCCACCACAGTGCTCAGGCACTAACCCCTTTCAGGAATCTCCTCAAAATAGCAAATTCCAACCAGAGATTGACTGGGAGGGCGTTTACCAGATATGTCACCTTCAAAGAGTGTGAGATCCAGAGGCTACCTGGCCCTTTCCAGGCTCTATCTAGGAGTATGATGAACGCTCAATAATGGAAGTCGATTCAAGAAAGGAGTGAATTACTTGTCAACCTAAACCAAATTTCTAAGCTTCTGAGTCTCTAAAAATGTTTAAGGTGAAATACACTCAGATATTCCCCAGTGGAGTCGCCATTATGTTGGTGACGAGACTGGGAGACAGACTAACAATGTTTTCGGTTATAAGCTCCTCAGAAATCCACAGCGGAGTCGCCATTATGTTGGTGACGAGACGGGGAGACAGACTAACAATGTTTTCGGTTATAAGATCCTCAGAAAGTCCCCAGCGGAGTCGCCATTATGTTGGTGACGAGACGGGGAGACAAACTAACAATGTTTTCGGTTATAAGATCCTCAGAAAGTCCCCAACAGAGTCCCCATTATGTTGGTAACGAGACGGGGAGACATACTAACAATGTTTTCGGTTATAAGATCCTCAGAAAGTCCCCAGCGGAGTCGCCATTATGTTGGGGTTCCCATGTTTTGGCCAGGTTGACAAGACCAAAATATGAGACAACATAGAACCACTTTCAGACCTAAGGATCTAGCCCTCCTAGGTCCAGAGAGGGATATCTCTATGTGAGTCAAAGTGTATGTCCTTGAAGCTCTAAGTTGTGATTTAGGCTAGTTATAGGCTCAGGGTTGTTTGTTTGATTGTTTGTGTTTGGTTGTTGAGAATCAGGAAAGAAGGATCCAATACAAGACAAGGGTGAGCAATGAGGGAATTTAAGAAAAGGTAGATAATTTAGAGAACATCAAGGCCATTGGGCTATGGAGTCAAGAAAGGATTTACTTGTGTTCAATGTGCAAGCTTTCAGTTGGGCTAGTCATCTAGAGCATTTGGATCTTAAAGGATAATTGGTGAAATGGAACATTAAGGACTGAAAATGAATGAAGGAGAACCATCCAATCCTGTCTATAGATCAGGTCAGAGGTCATTTAACTCCAGACCTGCTTGGACAAAATCGGAGGCAATACAAGGGATCTTGAAAAGGCCTAATTAATATGGAAATATCCTAGTGAGGCAGATACAGGATTCTAGACCTCCCAGTGTTCCCAACACATCCAACTAGATCCTCACAAGAACATCTAAACATAGATTTCATTAATTCATACATCAGAGAGCAGGCAATAACATCCACTACACTGGTTAAATCAATTGAAATCAATATTCAAATACACATATAAGCAGAAAACATAAAAGGTTGGGAGAGCAGCAACATAAGGTACCTATCAAGGGTAAATATTATGCCAAAATTATGATGCAAGCCAGTAGAAATGAAATGAAATGAAATTAGACACAGAGATAAGAAAACATCACTAGCTGCTTTAGATCAGGATCCAAAGAAATATGCTTGTTATATTAAAAACAACACCAATCAGGTACTTCATAGCTTGAACATTCAGTCTGAATACATCAAATCTTAGCCTATCTTACAATATTACACAGAGAACTTGTCTCAAGAGGAAAATGCTTGCGTTTCACTGATATCTCATCAACCACCAACAACCATTACAATGTTTCTTTTTGTGTTTTATAGCAGAGGATGAACAGAAGATCGACTGAGGTGGTAGGTGAACACTAAATGTAATATTAAACACAAAAATGAATGCGGGGGCGAGACCCATTCTGTTTTGCATTTCTACATTTATCTCTGGTATGGCTTTGGTGTTCTGACTGCAGTATTGTGGTACTTATTAGTACAATAATAAAATAAGAAACAGTGAGGTCTGCCCTACTTGAGTCACCAATTCTTTCTGATCATGTAGGACTGTTTTCTGGGTAGGAAATTCTCTAGAACACGATGTATAGTAAAGACTGTATGGGCACTTTGTCCTCTGATTGAAGAAAACATTCTGCTGCTGTAGAAAACCTGGTAGTACGATCTCTCGTGCATTAAACTTCTGATTGACCTCTGGGGTTTTCAAATTGGTGCTTTGCTTCTTAAACTACTACATTATGGATCCAAATCTTCAGTCCTGAACACTGAAAACCATAATCATAAGCTGATCTGTCTACTGCTCCATAAATGTTTCGATTCTGCAAGATCTGGACTTTAATGGCGCCGGATAGGGTTGCGAATTTTCCAAGACCTATCCTTTGATAAAATTTACACCTTCGCCACCTTTCTTGACATCGCACTGGAGTACTAACACCCGTCTCAGCTCTCTGTCTGTGCAACACGCCTTTGAAGAGGTACGAATGCATCATGGCGATTTTCCACCCCTGAAAACCCTGCAAACACACGAAACCTGCAAATAAAATCATGGACGGGTTGGCGGATGATGTGGAGGAGGAGAAAGGTGATGCAGACGGTGTTGGCAATATGATGCAGAGTGTTGTCCTTGATGGCAACCCACTGAATGAAGATGAAGACATGAGATTGTTGGCATGTGTTGTCCTTGATGGCAATACACTTGATGAAGTTATTCTTGACTTGATGGACTTGGTAAATGATGTAAATCTGATGTGATATGATGTTTGTTGAAAATATGATGTAGAGAGTTGTTCTTGAATGGCAACCCACCTGATGAAGATGATGGAAACTTACTTGATGAAGTTGTGCTTGATAGAATATGTCTTGATGAACCTGTTTAAAGATGAAAATCTGATGTATCTACAAAGAGTACAAAAGGTAATGAAGAAAGGAATTCAGCATGTGCTAGATCTATGGTAAAAAGAGTACGTCTTGAGGCATACGCGGATCTATCTAGGGAAAGTCGCGTATGCACGCGGTAAACAACGTTCCAAGTCGCGTATGGGAAAAAGCGCTCATAAAGTGCAAAACCAGGGGTAACCACCATGGTATTGACCCATTGTATTGAGTAATGATTTGTCTATGTGACCCCGTCCAGGAATACCATCGGAAGTAATGTTGTTTTGGCTCATGGTATTGAAAAAGGGGCCCGTGGTATTGAAGGCTCATGGTATTGTTTTGGCTCATGGTATTGAAAAAGGGGCCCGTGGTATTGAAGGCTCATGGTATTGTTTTGGCTCATGGTATTGAAAAAGGGGCCTGTGGTATTGAAAAAGGATAAAACTATATAAGGAGAAGAAATTCATTGTGCAAATCATGAGTGTGGGAGAGAGATGTCTGAACTTGAATGAATACTTCTCTCTGAAGTATATCTGAATGGAAAGGGTTATAGTTGAATGATAGATCTGAATGTATGATGCTCCAATGAAGAAATGATGAAGAAGGGAATCTAGATCTGGAATATATTTGTATCTGCTAAATCTGTTTATGTAATGCTTAGATCTGAAATGAGGCGAACATCTGTCTGAAGTAAAGGGTTGAATCTGAACTGAATGTCTGATCTGAATAAGTATGCAGCTCTGAAATGGTTAAAGATCTATACGCTAGTTCGTCGCAGAGGAAGCGCGTATATACGCGGCTTCTTTGAAGAGAAAGCGCGTATGCGCAGTGAAATTAATACAGAGGTATACGCTGGTTGATGTGGACGGAAGCGCGTATATACGCGACATCAGTGAAAGGAAAACGCGTATGCAAACTAGGGTTTGCTGAAGCATGGGGTATGAAATCTCTGATCTGATCTGCTCTGTTTTAGCTATCTGTTGTTGATGTTTGACTGTGCTTAAATGTATGGAGAGGGTCCAGTCTGAAAATATGATGAAATGTGGCCTGCAAGTTGAGTTCTATTGAAGTTGTTGGATCCAGTGTGAAAATTGATGAAACGTGGTCCAAGGTGGTGCTGAGGGTTGTAGCCTTCAGTCAGGGGGTCGTAGCTCCCTTCTAGGTGAGGCTGGTAAATGAGATCACGGGGTCGTAGCTCCCTTCCAGGAGAGGCTGGTAAACGAGTCAGGGGGTTGGAGCTCCCTTCCAGGAGAGGCTGGTAAACGAGCGCAGGTGGGTGCCTGCGTGTTGGTAGAGTCTGCGCCAGCACATATGTTGTAAGATGTTTTCTCTATAATAAAATATTGAAGGCTGAGCAACTGCAGCGGTGGTTTTCTCCCGACTTGGGTTTCCACCTAAAAATCCTGGTGTTCATATGTGATGCTTGTGTGATGGTTTATTCTGTTCTTACTGCACACGTTTACTGTTTATAGAACATCTAATAAATGAATGATGGAATGATATAAGTGAAGAACTAGTGGCATAATTAGATCTCTGTGTATACACGAGTTGTATGAAGGATATCCGCGTGTATACGCGAGTTTACTAAATGAAAGTAGCGTATGGGTTTTAGAGAGTGAAAAAGTAAAAAGTTTTGAATATGCAGTAAATACTGATTCACCCCCCCCTCTCAGTATTTTTCCCAACAATTGGTATCAGAGCAAGTTCTTCTGCAGAAGCTTGATCGCTTGAAGAAGATCCGTCGCAATGGGAAGTCAAGAAGGAGTGATGTCTATAAAGCCACCTCTATTCAATGGAAGCAATCTGATATTCTGGAAGGTACGAACAAAAGCATATCTGCAAAGTCTTGGTGCATATGTATGGGCAATCGTGGAAGAAGGTTATCAATACCCAGCAAGTATTCCTACCGATGCAGCAGAAAGGAAGAAGTATGAAATCAATGCCAAAGCAGTGAATGTCTTATTAGGAAGCATGTCTGAATCAGAATTTGCTAAAGTGATGCAGCTACATTCAACAAAAGAAATATGGGACAAAATCATTCTAAGATATGAAGGAGACACAAAGGTAAAAAGTGCAAAACTCCAAACTCTTAGAATTGAATATGAAAATTTGAAGATGCATAGTGATGAGAGCATTGCCCATTTCTTCTTACGTCTGGATGATATTTTAAATCGAATGAGAAATTTGGGTGAAACCATAACTGATACTACTTTGGTGGAAAAAGTCTTAAGATCCTTGACTTCAAAATTTGACTCTAAAGTTTCAGCTATTGAAGAAAGGCAAGATCTGCAAACTCTTACAATTGTTCAATTACATGGTATTCTGACTGCTTTTGAAATGAGAAAAGGAGGTCTGTCTCAAATCAAAGAAGCTTCTTTTAAGGTATCCGCAAGAGGAAAAGAAAAGGAAGTTGTCAAAGAATCCAGCTATATATCTGAAGAAGAAGAAGCGAATTTTGTGAGAAAGCTCCAACTAGGTACTGGAAGATTCAAAGGTAAGCTTCCCTTCAAATGTTTTGAATGTGGAAAAGTTGGTCACTATGCTGCTAAATGTCCTTATAGAGAAAAACATGGAAAAGGGAAACAATTTGAAAAGAGGAAGAGTTATTATGCAAATGAAGATGATGATGAAGTGTCCAGTGAAGATGAAGAAGATTCTGACCATGATCTAAAAGTACTCATGGAAAAGAAGCAAAAGAAGAAGGCTACTCGAAACAAGAAGATATCTCAGAAATCTTGTATAGCAGAAATTGAAGGAGATGAAACAGGTATTAATCATTGTTCTTGTATTTCTCTTAACTGTACATGCAAAGGTAAAGATAATGAAAGTAACAGTATGGATCTAGAAGAAGCTGTCAAGATTAAAGTTGAAGATCAGCAAAAATCATCTAAAGATAGTAAAATTCTAGAAGCAAATGATGAAAGTAATGATTGGTATCAATTTGAAAGGAAGGAATCTATCTACAAAGATGTGATCTCTAGGATGAATGAAAATATTGAAACACTAAATGGACAGATAGACAAGTATCAAGGATTGTACGCTCATGCAACCAATCAAGGTGAAAAACTTAAAGCAGAAATCATCTCTCTACAAGCAGATATTGAAGCATCAAGTAAGAAGAATGAGGAACCTCTACAACCATTTGAAAAGGAAGGCCTTGAAGCAGAAATCATCTCTCTCAAAGAAGATCTGGAAAAATCAAATAAGAAGAATGAAGAGTTGCAACAAACATGTGAAGAAAACGAAAATTGGTTGAAAGAAGAGATTCTAAATCTGAAGGATCAAGTAGAAGATGGAAGAAGGAAAGAAGAAAGCACGACAAAGCAATGTCAAGCCTTGGAGGTTGAGGTAAACATTCTCAAAGGTAAATTAGAAGAAAAGGTTAAACTTTTGAGGTTTCAAGATAGTACTAATATCTTGGACAATATTTTGAGTAATCAAAGGTCTCCTGCTATCAAACTTGGTCTTGGTTTCCATGAAACTGTTAAAGGAGAATCTAGCTCACAAGGAAGTGCTAAAAATTCAGAGGATGTCAATGCAAAACCTGAAGTGTTGAAAGAAACAAAAGGTCAACCAAAAATGATGAAATCTCAAAGGAAATCAATCAATAAAGTTGAATGCTTTAAATGTCATAATTATGGGCATGTTGCAGCAAATTGCAGGAGCAGATCATTTCAGCCTCAATCAAACAGTTCCTACATAGAAAGGTACTCTGGTTTCTTCAAGGGATATTGTTTTTCATGTAAAAAGTATGGACATAAAGCAGCTAATTGTAAAAGGAGGAAGATTAGAAATACTCATTATGATTCTTATGCTTATTTCTCTGGACACATGAGATGTTATTCTTGTAACAAGTATGGACATGTAGAAAAGGAATGCAAGTTGAACAGATATGAGAAATTGGATAACTTCCAGCACACAAATAGAAAGATCAAACAAATCTGGAAAAAGATGGAGGACCGATCAGAAACGTAGGGATTATTGACCCTACTGCAGTCATCCGCTTCTGAAGCTTACTTCTCTGATTGACTGCAGGAATGATGTGGGATACATTATGAGATTTAGTAATGTATCGTCACAGGGGGAGCAATGTATGATGACTCTCATGGTTGATTTGATTACTCTGGTTATGTTTATTTCTGACAGCGCATCTGATGTGGAAAAGACAGGTACAGGAGGTACAAGCTCAGGAGGAGATGAAGGAAGATGAAAAATTTCTATGCTTCACTTTCCATACGCGGGTTAGATTAACCAAAGTCGCGTATACACGCGAGTTCCAGCAGACACAGTCGCGTATGCATTAATGATAAGAGAATTTATATGATAGCTGAAGATCTGGAGCAGATGTTCAGGGGGAGCATCAGTCTGACTGTTAATAACTATATTATTGACTCAATATCAGCTTAGTTTCTCAGTTCTAAATAATGATGATATGATACATGGTTTCTTACGTTGAAGATTGTGGATGAGTCCTGTTTGCTTTTTGATGAAGAATATTCATTGGTGAGATGAAAGTCTTATAATTCGGAGATAAGGGCAGTTCATGCAGAGATTGTTACTGATGACTTACTGATGAAGGTGTTCAGGTTGCGAAAGTTAAAGAGAAGCACTGGTTCAGGGGGAGCAGCAGGTTGAAAACTAATGATTGCATTGTTGGCAATATGACTGCTTATTCTTTGGTTTTTGTGATGCTCATGCTCAAATGATGATGACTTGGTACATGGCTCATTATGATGAGATTTTGAGCCCTAGTTGCTGATAAGTATCTTTTGTGCTCACACATGGATGAGTTGGATGTCGTTTGATTCAGAATTATGAATAGATCATGCAGAGTTTGTTACTATGGTTGAGATTTTTTGCCTACATATGTTACTTCATATTAAATCTTGAAGATCTTGATGATATTGGACCACATGGATGATTGCTTGACACATATTTGAAGATGTTGTTCTGGGATGATAATTTCTCTTGGAAAGATTATGTTGATGCTGCAAAGAATCTGAAGGCTTGGTTTCTAATGTGCTTATGCTACAACCGTTGGATGACGATTGAAAACACAACTACACTGTTCTTTCCTCAGCACAGCTGCAGTGCTGTTTGGTATCTCTGATACTGTTTGGTATCTCTAGTGGTGTTCCAGTTCTCATAATTCTATTTCTAATGTTTTCATAAAGATGCCTTGATGATTTATTGGTGAAAGTGTTCAGGATGCACAAACTAAGGGGGAGCCTTAGTCATATGGAAAGGATGCTTGGATGCACAGATTCAGGGGGAGCATTAGCTTTGTTGAGTATAATGCATTGTTGGCATTATTCTGAAACACGTTCTCTTTCTTGAGGATTTTCTGGTGTTGGTCATAAATGGTCATATCTGTAATTTGATGAAAAGGTCTTATTGAGACCCATGATGTAAAATTGTAATATTCAGTTATGTAAGGACTTGTAAAACTTGTAAACCCACTTGGTTGGGTAGTTGAATTGATATGTGTAAACCCACTTGGTTGGGTATTTGAGTCTCATATGTAAATCCACTTGGTTGGATCTTTGATGTAAGTATGAGTCCTTGGTGATAGGAAGGTAATAGAGTCATGTACTTCATTCAAAAATATGTTTGAAGATTCAGCATGAACTCAGGGGGAGCTTGGTCACTTCAGTATATAACAGATCTGCAGAACGCTTCTTCCACATGAGGAGAAAAGGGGGAGAGTATGTTGGTCTTTGATCCGCCCTTTGCCCTTGATGTCAAAGGGGGAGAGTGACATGGTGTTTGAATGAAGAGAAAGAATGGTGTCAAAAATGGAGAAAGTGACATGGTGTCATTGTATTTTTAATGTACCTATCTGTTGTGGTGATCAAACACCATCGTGGTTGCCATCAAGTCCAAAGGGGGAGATTGTTGGCAATATGATGCAGAGTGTTGTCCTTGATGGCAACCCACTAAATGAAGATGAAGACATGAGATTGTTGGCATGTGTTGTCCTTGATGGCAATACACTTGATGAAGTTATTCTTGACTTGATGGACTTGGTAAATGATGTAAATCTGATGTGATATGATGTTTGTTGAACAATATGATGTAGAGAGTTGTTCTTGAATGGCAACCCACCTGATGAAGATGATGGCAACTTACTTGATGAAGTTGTGCTTGATAGAATATGTCTTGATGAACCTGTTTAAAGATGAAAATCTGATGTATCTACAAAGAGTACAGAAGGTAATGAAGAAAGGAATTCAGCATGTGCTAGATCTATGGTAAAAAGAGTATGTCTTGAGGCATACGCGGATCTATCTAGGGAAAGTCACGTATGCACGCGGTAAACAACGTTCCAAGTCACGTATGGGAAAAAGCGCTCATAAAGTGCAAAAACAGGGGTAACCACCATGGTATTGACCCATTGTATTGAGTAATGATTCGTCTATGTGACCCCGTCCAGGAATACCATCGGAAGTAATATTGTTTTGGCTCATGGTATTGAAAAAGGGGCCCGTGGTATTGAAGGCTCATGGTATTGTTTTGGCTCATGGTATTGAAAAAGGGGCCCGTGGTATTGAAGGCAAATGGTATTGTTTTGGCTCATGGTATTGAAAAAGGGGCCCGTGGTATTGAAAAAGGATAAACCTATATAAGGAGAAGAAATTCATTATGCAAATCATGAGTGTGGGAGCTAGATGTCTGAACTTGAATGAATACTTCTCTCTGAAGTATATCTGAATGGAAAGGGTTATAGTTGAATGATAGATCTGAATGTATGATGCTCCAATGAAGAAATGATGAAGAAGGGAATCTAGATCTGGAATATATTTGTATCTGCTAGATCTGTTTATGTAATGCTTAGATCTGAAATGAGGCGAACATCTGTCTGAAGTAAAGGGTTGAATCTGAACTGAATGTCTGATCTGAAGAAGTATGCAGCTCTGAAATGGTTAAAGATCTACATGCTAGTTCGTCGCAGAGGAAGCGCGTATATACGCGGCTTCTTTGAAGAGAAAGCGCGTATGCGCAGTGAAATTAATACAGAGGTATACGCTGGTTGATGTGGACGGAAGCGCGTATATACGCGACATCAGTGAAAGGAAAACGCGTATGCAAACTAGGGTTTGCTGAAGCATGGGGTATGAAATCTCTGATCTGATCTGCTCTGTTTTAGCTATCTGTTGTTGATGTTTGACTGTGCTTAAATGTATGGAGAGGGTCCAGTCTGAAAATATGATGAAATGTGACCTGCAATTTGAGTTCTATTGAAGTTGTTGGATCCAGTGTGAAAATTGATGAAACGTGGTCCATAGAGGTGCTGAGGGTTGTAGCCTTCAGTCAGGGGGTTGTAGCTCCCTTCCAAGTGAGGCTGGTAAACGAGAGCAGGGGGTCGTAGCTCCCTTCCAGGAGAGGCTGGTAAACGAGTCAGGGGGTTGGAGCTCCCTTCCAGGAGAGGCTGGTAAACGAGCGCAGGTGGGTGCCTGCGTGCTGGTAGGAGTCTGCACCAGGACATATGTTGTAAGATGTTTTCTCTATAATAAAATATTGAAGGCTGAGCAATCCTGGTTTCCTTCTCGACTCGGGGTTTGCCCCAAAAACTCGGTGTTCATATGTGATGCTTGTGTGATGGTTTATTCTATTCTTATCGTACACGTTAATGCTTATAGAACATCTAATAAATGAATGATGGAATGATATAAGTGAAGAACTAATGGCATAATTAGGATCTCTCGTGTATACACGAGTCAGAGGAAGGATATCCGCGTGTATACGCGAGTTTACTAAAGGAAAGTAGCGTATGGGTTTTAGAGAGTGAAAAAGTAAAAAGTTTTGAATATGCAGTAAATACTGATTCACCCCCCCCTCTCAGTATTTTTCCCAACAGACGGTGACATGGCGGAGAAAATGCAGATGAATAATGAAAAACTGCTCTGGCGGAGGTGGCGGTCTGCAGAGTGAAGAATGAATGAAAAACATGAAAAACATGAAAATGGGCCAAATATACGTAATGGAATGGGGGTATGTATGGCAGGCGCACGTGGAGATGACGTGGCGAGACTGGGGCCAGTGGAAAAGTCAGCGGCGGGTGAACAGATCTGGACCGTCGATCGTGGCGGAGATCGACAGCAGAGGTCGACGGACGGCGGGCCAGGGCATAGGTTATCGCGTGTGCAGCTCTGGCGAATGATGACCGTTGGATGAGTGATCTGAGATCCGACGGCTGTCAGCAATTTCGCTGGGCGACTTGGACCGAAGGATAACGCGCGGGGATAAAGTGGTTTTGGAGTCGTACAGAAGACATGCGGCATGAGGTGAGTGGAATCGCTGGGTGATCGGGGAAAACCACCCAGCGTGCGAGGGTGGTGCAGAATAAACCAGGTGGTTTCAGGGCACGGCGCACGGGCGGGGACCACCAGCGAAATGGCTGTGGACCGTCAGATCTATCGTGAAATGGACGGCGATGGCCCGGTGTAGGAAATGAGCGGGGAATTAACGGGGGCTGCGGGGGCGGCGATCACCGTCCGTTCTGTGCAGATCGATGGCTGTAATCGCGCCCGAAAAATTTAGTGGATAGGCACCCTTTGCTTCAGCAGGTGGTCACAGCGCTGGGTTACATGGAGGAAAATTGCGCGGGGCTAGCGGAAAAGGGCTGAGGCCTATTATATGGTCAGAAGTGGGTTTTTAAGCCATTTTTAAAGTATTTGGAGCCTCCAAAGGGTAACGATAGGGAGATGGAGGGGGGATTTGGGAAAACAAAGGGTGTAGGGGTCTTTAGAAGGGATTTAGGGGGTTAATAGGGGAAATAAGGGGGGGAAAAAAGGCACCTTGTCAGAAGGGGAGGAAGGAAAAAATGACATTTTGCAGGGGTACAAGGGGTAAATGAAGGTTTTGAGATAGGACATCAGCAGAAGGGATTTGTATAAAGCAAAGCACAGGGATACCTCAAGGATGATGTGTCTTCAAGGGAGATGCATTCCTTGAAGGTCTCCAAAATGACATAGCCCCCAGCTTGCTTGTCAAGAATTTCATAGGGGGGCTAACAGTGGGCATTCGAATACTCCCTCCCCTCTGTCTTAATGAATCATTTAAGCTCATATCTACTACTACTATCACTCATTCTCCTATAAGAACCCCTATAAATTACATTGAAAAGGTTGTTGGTTGTTGGGATTTTATTGATTGTTTGAATTGTTATTGAGGGGAAGTAGCTGTGTAGTTTGTAATATAGTAGGTTGGGAAAGAAGTTTGGAATGTAAAAATCCACTGGGCTCAAAGTATGTTACTGGCTTTGCACATCAATTGAACAAGCAGATTCATAGGATCTTGGTCTATATTATTGGTGATGTTTTCCTTACTGTAATTGTCTCCTTTCATTTTTTTTCATACTGTCCATTATTCTCTGATAAAGAACAACAAGCATAGATTAGGACATACTGTTGGAAGTACCCTAAATCTCACTGTAAATATTTATCTTTATGTTTTCCTCCGATTGTTTATTTTAAGGATAATTATATAGAGTATAACCAGTCAATAAATCTTGGTAAGTCCATGTCTTGCTGAGTACAACTTGAAACATTGTTCTTGAAAGATACTTTCATTTCATGCTAAGTAAAGATTGAACTAGGGAAGTCTATGGTTAGCCCTGTCCTCTAGTTTTTTCTCCAATAGTTTGTCTTGAAAGTTTCCCTTTGAGTTGTTGTCAAGGCAGAGAAGGTTAAAAGTCTTTCTCTGATTTTAGGCCTTGCTCTGTGTTTAATCTTAATTTTTTCTACTGTTTGAAAGCGGATATGAGGACTGTTGGATTGTTCTCCTTAAGAGTATGCTGAAAGCAGGTTAAGTTAAACGTCTTTCCTTGATCTTAAGCTACCTTTTGTGTCTTTATTGAGAGTTTCCTTTGTGAGTATGTCAAAAGCAGGATAGGTTAAAAGTCCTTACCTGATCTTAGGCTGCACTTTGGTTTCTTTCTTTCACCCCACTTCTTAATGTTCCATCTCACCACCTATCTAAAGAGATCCTTTGGTATAGATGACTTTCCGTATGGAAACCCTTGGATAGTTGTTATGCAAGTAAACCATTTTATGACTCCATAGACCAATGGATTGCCACTTCTCTTGACGTATCTTCCCATGCTGAAACATCCTTCTACTTAGTTCCTTCTTCACTTCACATAACCTTCTCAGTTAATGATCTCCAACCAAACAAACAAACCAAAAACCCCTGTGCTTCGTAACTAGCTTAATACCATAAACTGACCTTAAAGATATATCATTCTTTACATATATAGAGATATCCCTCTCTATATCTAGGAGGGCTAGATCCTAGGATCCCAAAGTGATTCTGATGTTGTCTTGTCTTTTGGTCTTGCCAACATGGCCAAAACACAGGAACCCCAACACAACCTATAGTAGATCCGCTATAATATCCTATGTTCTCTCTCACAGTCTCCCTATCTATTTCTCGCTCTAAGAATACACATACAATATACAGTCGTAATACAATACCCTCCACTAGTACATTTGGGGGAGCTTACGACACTTGGTTCCGACGCTTTTGACCAAATGTCGGAAATTTCCCTAAATTTTTCCAATCCCGCCTGAAACCATCGCTATACCGACGTTTAGAGAAAAGTGTCGCAATACCGACACTTAGAAAAAGTGTCGCAATTGCGACGTTTGGAGGAAGACGTCACAATTGCGACACTATGCCCCAAAGCGTCGTTATTGCGACAACTGCCTCCAAACGTTGCAAGTGCGACACAATGTCTAAGTGTCACAATTGCAACGTTTGGAGGCATCTGTCGCAATAACGACGCTTTGTCTGCCATCGGTATAACGACACTTATATGCGTGCTACATAAAAATACAAAACTTATATGCGCGCTACATAAAAATGATTTTATTAAAAACTACATTAACGTCTGATATCACGTGTGCATTCGCCCTCCGCTCTTACAGAACAGCATTCATCCTCAGCTCTTGCAGAACAACATTTTCCCTCAGCATTCGCCCTCATCTCTTGCATAACAGCATTCGCCCTCAGCTCTTGCAGAACATCATTCGCCCTCAGCTCTTGCATAACAACGTTTGCCCTCAGCTCTTGCAAAACAAAATTCTCCCTTAGAATTCGCCCTGAGCTCTTGCAGAACAGCATTTGCCCTGAGCTCTTGCAGAATAGCATTCACCCTCAGCGTTCGCCCTCAGCTCTTGCAGAACAGCACTCGCCCTCAGCTCTTGCAGAACAGCATTCGCCCTCAGCTCTTGCAAAATGGTAAGTTCTTACTGCAGGCCCTTCCTCCTATAGTAGGGTTGACTCTATTTGGGTTTTTTTCGTCAATTCCATTGGATTTTGTTAGGCTGTAGGGTTCTCTCTATATTTCTTCCAATGTTCTTTCGGATGAGTTTCAAAGAGGATGTGTAAGATGTGTTTGTTCTTGCATGAATTTGACTCCACCAGTTTCATGAAGTTTAAGCTATGGATTTTAGTTCGACAAACTCATCCATCTCAACACCCAGTAATGAATTTCCCCTGGTCTGATCTATATTGAAGGTGAAGTGAAAAGTGGTAGAGAATGGGAGATCGAAAGTCATCAACTTTATCACAAGGGTAGTACTCCAGATTGAAAGTGATGAGCTTTAGTTCTCAAAATTTGGGGATTTTCTGATGACATACCAAAGGTCACATCCATCCAACCATATCAAGATCAATGTTTAGATCATTCTCGTATAGATATAGGTCACTGATATATAGGGTTAATATCATCATCACTATCCATGTAAACCGAATGGTTACAAAATATGTTATTGTGGTTGGCTCATTTATAATTATTAACCATTTACAGTAGAGCACAGAAACACTAAATATGGCCTGAGTAGAGCCTTTACAACAAGCAATGGAATTGCAATTGCTTCATCAATAACCAATAGCTCCACTTGAGAAAACTTTTCATAATCTTGGGGCTGGATATACTGTAGAGCAAAAAATTGTAGTTATCATCCGTGCTCCAATATATTAATATACTTTTTACATTGAACTGAAGAAAGGGAAACAAGCAAATGCTAGCCATCATACAATGCTTTGACATAAGAGTTTTGAGTGACATACTTGAAAAAAATAACTCATCCACTGATATTTATAATCATTTGAGTTATTCAAGTTAAACACAATGTCAAGAATCAATATTCAATACCCTCTATTATCTTCATCACCCAATACAAGATTTAAATTTTTCCCAAAGAAACGCTTATTAATTTGGCAGCCATTATTTCTCCCTGCTTTAAAAACCCTACATTTAAATGAAAACAAGCATTGCATTTCAACCACAAAAATCTATTAGTGTTCAAATGTACATGTGTGCATCACTTGTGTAGGGTATTCCTTTTCCACTTTCACATTATCCAAGAATGTGTGCAATATAGTTCATATTTTTTGAGATTTAGATTATCTTGAAAAAGGAAAGGTAAATTATTTCCCATGGAAAAAGAAGGTTTTCCCTTTTTACTACTGGAAATGGTACAACAAAGTTCCATTTCTACCCGAAACTCCTATGAAACAGGAACCAAATAAAGGCCATGTCCTCAATGGACATCATTTGGCTTTGAAAATGGCCATTGCACCATGTTGTTTCTTATATTACATCACGATAGTTTCTTAGGTCATTTCTTGTTTCTTGAGATGAAAAACAACCAAAGAAATTGTAAAGATCCTTTCAAGAAATAAATGACCATTTCTCAATCATATCTCAACTATTTTTTATTTTATTCAGTGGTTGCTTACTTTGAGAGAAATTTGACACTTTATAAGGAATATAACATAAAAACACAAAATGGGAAGGAATTGATGAGGTAGATGACCTTTAGTTGTTGTCAATTAAGAATTGATAATACATAATTCATGTTCTGTACTACAAACTAGATTCCTTCCTAGAGTTAGGACATAGAGTATTGAATCAAAGTTGTAGTTTATAACTTCTTGTATTGGTTCACCAATCTTGAAATTCAGACATTGCATGTCTTCATTGCTTCATGTTTGAATAATTTGCATCATATCGTACAATAGGAAATTACGAATTATGATTATTACTACTTTATGGATCTATTAAGTTACTTTTAAGTTTGCATGGTTTAGTGTGAAATTATTCTAGTGTGCCCATAGGCCCAGTTGAAGGAATGCCAAGGACTGAGAACCCTAGTTTTTAAATGGTATTGTTTCTTATACCCAAAAACCCCTCAACATCACTTATTATTAGTTCTTAACAATAGTGTTGTAAATAATTTGAGAATTGATATAGCAAAATCTCGCACTTCTCAAGATAAATTCCTAAAGCTAAAGTGTGATACAATGTGTAATTCAATAGCCCCATTATCACCTCACCAACCTCTTTTCACTTCGGGCTAGCTCTCCTCCAACTCAAGGGGGGTTCTCCCTAGTAGATGTTAGGGATCTAATGGCCCAACCAAACCAAGTCAAGAGCCCCCTAACTCTCTATGTTTACTACTATCAATCAAAATATTGAACAATAGGGTCAGACATGCATCCCAAAGATAAAATTGCCAGGCTATTTTTGGGTAATCTCAAAGGGAAAGTCCCCAAACACATATAATCAAGGAATTATAACGTGATTTGAAACACTAAATATCAACAAAATCGTTTAAAGGATATTGAAAGTAAAAAGGTGATGGAAGATAGAAAGTGCCTTACTTAAATGCTCTAAGGATTTTTCAATAGTTGCTCCAAAAGCTTCACTTCAAGGCCCTTCAAGATCGTCTCCAACAATGCTATACCATCAACTTCAACAATGTTGCTCCAAAAATATCCTCAAGGTCTTCACAACAAGTTTACTAGAAGTTGCTCCAAAAATATATTCAATAAGGTCTTCATTGTCAACTCGTCTCTTGTTTGGGTGCCTTAATGTGCAATGACATGTTTCCAGGATTGAATTCAATGCAAGGCATATTTGAAACTCTAACTCTGTCTTCCGATGTCTTATTAGAAATTATTTCAATTTTCATTTTGTGTTTTCAAGTTAGATATTGTTTTCAAGTTTTTACATTTATAATTTTATTGCAATGTGGCAGACTGATCAGGGCAGTACAGGAACAACCCCGAGACGGGATGATCGCGGAAAGAGGCCAGTGGAAGAACATGTAAAGTGCCAACATTGCTCTATCTTCAGGTATTTTAGTTATTTACATAATTGAAATAATATTAATTTTGTTCAAATATGCAGACACCTAGCCATGGTACGCCTGATGATTCCCTCTTTGAGGAATAGCTTTCTTCATCCCTATTGTTAGCCCCCCTATAAATTTTTGACAAAGCAAAGTAGGGGGCTATATTTTTTTTTGAGCCTTCAAGGAATGCATCTCCCCTGAAGACACATCATCCTTGAAGTCTCCTATGCCTTTGCCTTTGATAAATTTCCCTCTGCTGACTACCTTTATAAGGTCTCATTATTTGCAAAAATTGTGCTCCGAAAGGTCTATATTTGTCCCCTATATCCATGCAAAGTGTCCTTTTCACCTCTCATTCCCTTTGTCAAAATCCCCTTAATCTCCCCAAATTCCCTTGAAAACCCACCTTCACCCTTCGTCTAGCCAAATTCGCACCTTTGTTCCCTATCGCTACTCTCCTTTGGCTTTAAAATGCACCGAAATGGATTAAAAACCCACTTTTAACATTATAACAGGGCTAGCACCTTTTGGCCAGCCCCCTCGGCTTTTCTTCCACCTCGTGACCCAGCGCCATGACCAGGCGTCCGGGCGGAAGGCGCTTATCGCATATGATATCGCGGGCAACATCGACCATTGATCTTCACAGATCGGATGGTCCCCGTTAATTTCGCAAGTGCCCATCGTTCTTCGCGTTCACCTCTCCGATCGCGCCATCGTCGTTTATTTACCCGCAGATCCGACGGTCCTCAGTACATCCGTCCTAGTGGTCCCCGCCGCAGACACTATTCACAAACCCGGTGGTATCTATCGCTCCGCCTTTGGGCGTTAGGCGGTATTTTCCCATTGCCCAGCGTTTCCACTCAGCATTTGACACGTGGCTCCGACACTGTTCCAAAACCACTAACCCATCGCGCATTAACGTTCGTCCATAGACGCGGAGCGATAGCGCTGTGAACTGTCAGATCTATCATCACCCATCCAATGGTCTTTCTTCCACAAAGTTGCGCGGGGTTTAATCCAAGGTCACCATACTCCTGGCCCACCGTTCGTCACCCCCCGCTGCATTTTCAACTGTCGATCTCCTTTGAGATCTGACGGTCCAGATTTTTTTCCCCACTGTTGACCTTTCCACCATCGCTCGGTCCCGCCATGTCACCCCCACGTGTATCCACCATACATCTGCCCATCCCATTGCATATATTTGATTCAAAGGTCGGGTTTGTTAAGGTTTTTCATTTAAATTTCCTCTGCGCTCCGCCAACCTTCACTAATGCTACCCTCCATCATTCCTCTGCATTGTTCCGCCGTCTCACCAGCCGCACGACCATTTTCATCATCCACACTGCGTCCACCACCCCATTCATTGTTTTCTTAACAAGTTTTTTGTTTTACAGGGTTTGAGGTGGTGAAAGCCGCCATGATTTGCACTGGCTGTCACAGTGACAGAAAACACAGGAAATGACCGTGTGCAGAGGCAGAAATAATGAAGAAAGCCTGAGGAGGGCCTACGACAAGACTTTCATTAAAGGGCCAGGGTATTACTCTGAGAAAATGTCTCGGCGCCATTAACACGCCTATTTCACAGTCAGATATTTAAATTAAAGCAGCAAAGAGCTTAAGGCACACGAATGGAGATATATAAGCCTTATGTTCAGGGATTTAAAGGAAAAGCACTAGATCAGCGATGTCATGAATCACATAGAAGGTAAAGCACGCAGAAAACCATATCATCAGGGTTTCAAATCAACAGAATGTTTCTTCCTGAGCACAGACACAGTACACATTATGGTCTCAGTATTCATTGTGTCCAAGAGAGATTTTCTAGCCCCACAGCAGTCCTACGATATCAGTAGCATTAGCTACACAGCATGGTAGACTTGAATCATTGATTTATTTTTGATCAGATCAGTTGAAGTACTACAGAGCACTGCATCCAAAGTACATCAGAGACATACCTGGAGTTAATGGAAACCTAACGAAGGCCACTCGTTCACCCAAGGGTGTCCCAGATTAATGCATAGAATTTAAACATAGTGGGCTTCGGCCTTTCTTCATCTTTTGGAGTTTTTAATGTTGCATTTAGTTCTTCACCTACCTTCTCTGCTCCTCTGGAGCTATAAATTCATGAAGAAACTCATTGTAAAGGTTTTTGATCGGTTATCAGAGAATTGCAAGTAGTTTGTTTTGAGACACAGTCTCTATGTAAAGTGTTAGATAGGCTGAGGAATATGATTTCAGACTGAGTATGCAGCTATTGGAAATGTTGTACTTGATTGGTATTGCTATTTAATATGACAAGCACATTTCTTTGGATCCTAATCTAAAGCAGCAGTGATGTTTTCCTATCTCTATGTTTATATTCATTTCATTTCGTTTCCACTGGCTTGCATCAGAATATTGGCATAGGATTTACCCTTGTTAGGTACCCTATGTTTCTGCTCTCCTTGCCATTGATGTTTTTCTTCTAAATGTGTCACCTAAGAATCTATTTCAGTTAATTTAACCAATGTAGTGGATTTTATTGCCTACTCTCTGATGTATTATTAAATGTATCTGTTCTTAGATGTTTCTTGTTATGGATTAGTTGGAAGATTTGGGAACACTGGGGATTAGAGTTAGCCTTGTTCACTAGGATCCTTGTGCGACCAGCTGGTATTTAAATTTGTGCTCTGAATCTGTGTTGTCTCCTCCTCTCCTATCATTCCATATCACACAATCATCTCTAAGATCCAACGTTTTAGATGACTAGCCCAACTGAAAGCCTGCCTATTGATTAGCAAGCAAATCCTTTCCTGACTCCATTGCCCAATGGTTTTGAATGCTCCCTGGAATACTTCACCTCTGCCCTTTTCCTCTTTTCTCATCTTGGTCTTACATTGAAATTCTTCTTTCCTGATAACCAACAACCAAACAAACAAACCCTGTGCCTATAACTAGCCTAACATCTTAAACCTTGAGCTTCAAAGGCATATACCTTTGAAATATCATAGAGAGATCCCTCTCTGGACCCAGGAGGGCTAGATCCTGAGGTCTAAAAGTGGTTTTGATGTTGTCTCATCTTTTGGTATTTCCAACCTTGCCAAAACATAGGAACCCCAACATAATGGCGACTTCGCTGGGGAACAAATCTGAGTTTTCCTCACCTTACTATATCATAATCCTCATAAAGCCTACAATCTCTGGTTAGGTTGGTAGTTAAACATTCCTATTCACAGATCAACCTCTATACCATTTGTTGTGTTTTCCCACACTCTTAGACAGATTCTGGAAAGGGCCAGGTAGCCTCCAGATCTCACACTCTTTCAGAGGTGACATATCTGGTAAATTCCCTCCCAGTCAATCTCTGGTTATATTTTGTTGTGTTTGGAAGATATCCTTGAAAGGGGACATCTCATAAGCACTGTGGTGGATAGTGTAACCTCCAAGAACATCCTAAACTTTCCACCTGGCAACTCCATAATTCCTAAATGATTTAAAGACTCCACTGGTAATCAGTAGGTCTGCTGATTATCTTGGTTCACATAAGACTCCACTGGGAGACCAGCCTCCATAACAACATCAACCACAATAGAAGAATGTTGGAGAAAAACATTCTGGCTTACAGAACCGTTCACATAGGAGCTTACCCTAAACCAAACCCACCTAAAATAGTTGACAATCCTGAGAGCATCCTCAAGGGATCTCCTTCACATAAAGGATCAACTATTTCCAGCCATATCTATAGAGCTAACTCTACACCAGAAGACTTCACAGCTCTATCAAACCCATTTTTTGACCTAGGCCCTCAAAACAGTTTACCAAGAACTAGGTCACTCAGTGCCCTAGACCAGCTATACCTTGAGCTCCCTGGTTCACCATCCCATAGTGGTAAACACATTAGGGACAAGGAGACCCCTCCATCTACACCCCCTGACATACACTTTATTCAGAACTTGGGGCTCATTCATCCTAAATCTGCTCAACAAACTTCTGCTGGTCCTAGTGTCCCTGTCACCCAAATACCAGCTGCTCAAGTCAATCCTTTACCTCATCAAAACATCATCATGGCAGCCTGGTATGCTCCTTTGGTGTTACCTCAGCCTCTAGTGCCCTTACCCAATGATTATCAATCGAAGATCCCACACTTCACTGCAAAAGAGTCCATCACAACCCAACAACATGTAGATAAGATGGAAGATTCTTTTGACTACATGGAAATAGATGATGATACAATCAAGATGAGAATATTCGCCCAGATTTTAGGAGGTGATGTGAAGAAATGGTTTAAAGGCTTACCTCCGGGTAGCATTAATGATCTTCCTGCTTTATACCAGACTTTCATAAACAAATGGGAAGTTAGGGCAAACACTCGCCAACTCTTAGCAGAATACATGAGCCTTAAAAGGAGCATAGGAGAGAGTTTCCATGATTACACAACAAGATTTAACAGCATTTACAATGCCCTCCCTCCACATATGAAGCTTCCACAAGGGATGGCTCTAGCGAAATACTCTGAAGGATTTGATGCTAAAATGGCCTATCAGCTTAGGGATAAAGAGTTCAACACACTGGAAGACATGCAGAAAGGAGCAGTGAATATAGAAGCCAACTTGATTGAGAAAAGAGCAAGACTGAGAGCTGAGAAGAGGGTAACATATAGAGATGACAATGTAGCTTCCTCATCTGACCAAAATTATGATAGATTGTCTAAAAATGTGGAAAGGCTACAACAAATGATGGAGAAAATGGTTGTCACAGTTAGAAATCAGAACAAAAACTAGAATCATAACCAGAACCAAACTTTTAGAAGAAACAATAATACTCCCAACAGACAAAGAGAATCAGATCAGCAAGTCATTCCCCCATTTCAAGAAAAATTTCTTGATGAGGATGAAGGAATCATAGAAGAGTCTGAAGGGAATGAAATAAACATGTTTGAAGTGGAAAACTCGATCCATAACTGTTCCACAGAAGAAGATCAGTCTTCTCCCTCATGTTGGGATGAAGAATGGTTTGAATCTGAGGATTATAGGTTAGGATTTGAAAATGCTATGATGCAGGTCAGAGAACAATATGAAATGAGAGGAAAGAAGAGTCAAGACAATTCAAAAACAAAGGCTTCTGAGGTTACCATCAAGAAAAGGCCTAAGAAAACTTCTAAAGTGTCTGCTGAAAGTAACAAATCAGCAGCCGATATTTCTAGGAGGAACAAAGAAAAAGACAACCAAAGGAGTGTTAAAAAAGACCAACCCACTAGTAGCACTAGCACTGCAGTTAGTGCTCCTGATAAAACAGTCCCAAACCCTATACATAGTGAGGAGCGGCCTACTAATTCAGCCACTAAGACAGTGGCAAACAAAACAGAGTCGAACATTTCCAAGAGTCAGTCCACTTTCAATTTTGAGAGTGAGATTGCAAAAATTAAAATCTCTGTCCCACTCTCTGAGCTGGCCACTCAGGATGTATATAAAGGCAAAATTTTGAAAGCGTTAAACTTAGGCGAGAACAGTGACACTGTAAACCTAAATGATGATCAGCATGCCCTTCTTTTTGGACCAAAGATAGAAGGAAAGTTTCAGGAAGGGGTAGTACCACCTTTCTATATCAGTCTCAACATCCATGATAAGATTCTCCATAATGCAATGCATGATTCTAGAGAATCTCACAACCTAATGCCTAAGGTAATCATGGAAAGACTTGGCCTAGAAATAACCAGACCCTACAAAGATTTATACTCATTTGACTCTAGCAGAGTAAAATGCCTGGGCCTGATCAAAGATTTGTGTGTGAGTTTGACCCAAATTCCAGCAAAGTGTATGGTCATGGACGTTGTGGTGGCAGATGTGCCACCCAAGTATGGCATGTTATTATCAAGATCATGGGGAGCCAAGCTGCAGGGTACAATGCAGATGGATGGCTCATATGCCACAATTCCTATCTTTGGACAACTTAGAAGACTGTATAGGGAGGCACAGATGAAATTCCTAGTTAGTAGCCCCGAAAAACCAGAAAATTCACCGGTATACTCTGTACACACAGACCTCGACTCCTTCATCTTTTGTAACGATGAATCCTTGGAAGGGTCAGAGTCCCAAAGCAGAGATACAAACGAAGAGGCTATGGATTTCAACATAATGGATGCTCTGGATTTGGAAGAAAACGACGATGAAATCTGTAGACAATGCACTGAGAACTTAGCTCAAAATGGACAAGAAACAGAACGTAAATAGCCATCTAGCCAGCTCTCTAAACCCCATACATTTCTCGAAGAACAAAACATCCCAGAGCCTGGTGCAGACCCTATAATGCAACGTAATGGCGAACCCAGCTGTAGGGAAATAAATGATAACAAAAACGAGAGTGAACACCTGTGGGAGATAAGTTTCGATGGGTCCTGCACAAGAAGAACTGTAGGGGCTGGAGTATGGCTACGTAACATAGAGAGCTCCTACGCGGAGAGTCATGCCTGCAATTTTCATTTCAAATGTGCCAATAATATTGCAGAGTATGAGGCCCTTATCCTGGGTTTAAATCTATTGAAGAAAATAGGAGCTCGTAGAATAGCCGTGAGGGGAGACTCAGAGTTGGTCATAAAATAGGTAAACGGTGAATACACAGCCAAGCACCCTAGGCTGAGGGCGTATAGGAACGATGCCGAAGATATATTGAAAACATTTGTTGAATACAAATTAGTATTCATCCCTAGGAGTCAAAACATCATCGCAAAACGGATTGGCTTGTCTGGCCAGTTCCTACCCTAAAACTCCAAATGACCAGTAGATCATCATACAGACCAAATTCAGGCCTGCGGTGCCATACAATGAAAAATATTGGCAGGTTTTCGAGGGGGATAAGAAAATTGAGGATTTCCTGACAGGCAGGAATGAGTTTGAGTTCTCTAACTCAGACTCTGTGTCTAGCGATATCTGCCTGAGTGAGGAACCCTCAGATGAGGAAAAACCACCTTTAAACATAGAGATAAACGCTTTGAATGAAGAAACTGGAAATTCAATCACAGAACGTGAAAACACAGATAGTGAAGAAGTAGAGGTGTTGCAGACCAAAGATAAGAACATACCTCGAGGTCTGGCCCCTTTATAATACCTTTTCGACTTTGATGATGTAGCAAAAAATCCCACTATAGAACACGCGGACTCTGACGTAGCGGAATGCAATGTAGGCACAAAAGATAAGCCCAAAATGATTAAATTGGAAAAATCCTTACCCACAGAGATGAAAAAGAAATACATTGACCTTTTCAAAGAATTTATTGACGTATTCACTTGGAGCTACGAAGACTTAAAAGCTTATGACACAAGCATCATACAGCACAAAATACCTTTAAAGGAAAATCAGAAACCCTTCAGGCAGAAACTTCGTAGAATAAATCCAAAATAGTTGCCTGCAGTGGAAAAGGAGATTAAAAATATGTATGAGGCAGGAATAATAGTTCCCGTAAGGTTCTCTGATTGGGTTTCGAATTTAGTGGCGGTGAGAAAGAAAACAGGGGAGATCAGATTATGTATTGACTTCAAAAATCTTAATAGAGCCTCCCTCAAAAACAACTACCCTCTGCCAAAAATGGAACATATTCTTCATAAAGTAGTAGGCTCTAAGAGAATCTCCCTGCTAGATGGTTTCTGAGGCTACAACCAATTCATAGTTCTCCAAGAAGATCAACTCAAAACAGCCTTTACCACTCCATGGGGCACCTTTATGTATGTAAATATGCCTTTTGGGTTGATGAACGCTGGTGCAACCTTCCAAAGAGAAATGGACATAGCTTTCTTAGATGAGATAGGGCACTTTATTGTGATTTACTTGGATGACATAACAGTATATTCCAAGACTGAAGAAGAACATCTTAAACATCTGAGGAAAGTGTTTGAAAAATGTAGAAGGTTTGGTCTGTCCCTGAATCCTAAAAAGACTGTATTTGGGCTGCAAGAAGGAAAGCTTCTTGGCCACATTATATCTGAAAATGGAATTAGGATAGACCCACAAATATTTGAGGGAGTACTACAAATCACACAACCAAGAAACATCAAAGAATTATAGTCCTTCATTGGGAAAATCAACTTTCTCATAGGAGATTTATCCCCAACCTAGCTGAACACCTTAGGAATATGACTAACATGCTGAAGAAGGGCGAGGGGGTTAAATGGACTGTTGGAGCTAAAAAATCCTTTGAATCAGTAAAAATTGCACTCACTCAAGCTCCTGTTCTGATCAGCCCAGATTTCTCTAAATATTTCCTAATCTTTTTGTTTGCCTCTGAGCATACAGTAGCTGTAGTCTTACTGCAGAAAAATCCAGAGGGTATGGAACAGCCAATAGCCTTTTTCAGCAAAGCACTGAGGGATGCTCCCTTGAAATACAGCATAATGGAAAAACAGGCTTACACTCTTGTTAAGGCTTTAAAAGATTTTAGGGTGTACATTTTGCATTCCCACACCATAGCTTATGTGCCTAACATAATAGTCAAAGATATTCTGTCCCAAGACCTAGATGGGAAGAGGGGAAAATGGATTGCTGTGATTTTAGAGTATGATCTTGAGATAAAACCCACCAAACTGATCAAAGGTCAAGGCTTAGCCAAATTAATGGTTGACTCAAATCTGCAGGCCCTTGACATTAACATGGTAGCTGCCTTAGATGAGAAAGAAGGATTGTCCGACCCCACTGTTGAGGAGAAGTTTCAGAACTCTCCTTGGTACTCTGATATCCTTTATGTGCTCACCAACCTCAATGCTCCACCTGAACTGTCAAAGACTAAGGCCAGATTCATAAAACTAAAAGCCAGAAACTACTGCATTCTGAATGAAAAATTATACTGGAAAAATCCAAATGGCCTATTGCTTAAATGTTTTCCTGAAACAGAGGCAGAAAATATTAAACAAGAATTCCATGCTGGAGAGTGTGGAGGCCACCTGAACTGGAAAGCCACTGCAAACAAAATACTAAGGGCTGGTTATTATTGGCCCACACTCTTCAATGACATCCATAAAATGGTAATTGCCTGCCACAAATGCCAGATTTTCAAAGGCAAAAGAAAACTCCTCCCCTTACCTCTACAACCCATCACTGTTGAAGGTCCCTTTTTGCAATGGGGCCTAGATTTCATAGGGGAGATTCACCCTGCTTCTTCTGCACAACACAAATGGATCCTAACAGCCACAGACTATTTCACTAAGTGGATAGAGGCCATACCAACTAGGAATGCCACAGATTTAGACATCATTAGCTTCCTAGAAGGTCATATCCTCTCTCGGTTTGGTTGCCCAAGGAAAATAATCACCGATAATGCTGCTACTTTTGGATCCAAGAAAATGGTGGATTTTTGTCACAGGTATCAAATAGCGCTTGGTCATTCAACTACCTATTACCCATAAGGTAATGGTTTAGTTGAATCATCAAACAAGAGCCTAGTGGCCATCATCAAAAAGTTGCTGGAAGAGAACAAAAAGTCATGGCATAACAAGTTGGTGCATGCCTTGTGGGTCGACAAGCTTACAACAAAGAAATCCATTGGCATGACACATTTCAGCTTGTTTATGGTACAGAAGAAGTATTTCCTACCAGCCTTGGGATACCAGTAATCAAGCTTATCCAAGAAATTCAAACGAAAGAAGACAGTATGGTGAGAAGGATAAACCAGACAATTCATCTTCAGCAAACAAGGGAAGAGGTTTATAACAGAGCTGTCAAAGTCCAGGAAAACATAAAGAGGTTGTTTGACAAGAGAACCAAAGCTGCTAATTTCAAAATTGGGGATAAAGTTCTGAAGTGGGACTCAAGGAGAGAGGAAAAGGAAAACACAGCAAGTTTGACAATTTGTGGCAGGGTCCATACATCATCCAGGCCACTGTGGGTCCAAATGCCTTCTTCCTATAGGATTTAGATGGTACAGAGCTGTTTGGGGGTCCTGTCAATGGCAGGATTCTCAAACACTACTTCTGCTGATTTTCAATTTCCAGTTTTCATTTCCATTGTACATACCATTGCAGAATTTTGTTTTCAAGAAAAGAGAAAATGTTCCAAAAATAGAGAGAAAAAAGAGGTTCAGACATGCTGAAAACATGAACCTATGAGGTATAAAATATTGGCTCTAATATGCTCAAAACTTGAGCCAAAGAAAGCAAATCAGCTGGTCCTAACATGCTCAAAGTCTAGATCAGCAGAGAAGAAAGAAGAATCAGCTCTAACATGCCCAAAACCAGAGTTGAAATGAAGAAAAGAAGTGAATCTAACATGCTCAAAATTTGAGTCACAAAGAGAAAGAAGGATGCTTCAAGATTTCAAATTTCAAGCCTTCACAGTTTTGCTTTCAGTTTTCTGCAATTTTCTATCCATGAGAAACTATCTTTATGCCTTGGGCCCATAGCAAGTCACACAGTTTAATCCTGGCTTGACTGTTTTCAATTTCTGTCGTAGAATATAGAGAAGAAATCTGTTGGACAGTTTAATCCCAGCAGATATTAGATTAGGTAGAGAAACATATGAGACCAACGGTCTAATCTAGTCTCATGGAGCAATAAGGGTGGATTTAGAATAGGTTTATTTTCTGTTATAAAAATAAATGATGTAAAGTGTCTGCTAGTTCGAATGCACCCCAGAAGAAAAAATGCTAGGATTGTAGTGTGGGTAGGTAGTTTGTTGGGAAAGGTATTTCTGCTGACGTAATGTCTTCACAATTGTGGAAGTTGAAAATAAAAGAAGAAGGTGGCTTAAAGTAGCAGGCATCTGGCCTACACCAAAGATTATTATCTGAATTCTTGACTCCTTCAAGAAGAAGCCATCCCCATGTGGAGCCACTGTTAGCCCCCCTATAAATTTTTGACAAAGCAAAGTAGGGGGCTAAATTGTTTTTTGAGCCTTCAAGGAATGCATCTCCCCTGAAGACACATCATCCTTGAAGTCTCCTGTGCCTTTTCCTTTGATAAATTTCCCTCTGCTGACTACCTTTATAAGGTCTCATTGTTTGCGAAAATTGTGCTCCAAAAGGTCTATATTTTTCCCCTATATCCCTGCAAAATGTCCTTTTCACCTCTCATTCCCTTTGTCAAAATCCCCTTAATCTCCCCAAATTTCCTTGAAAACCCACCTTAACCCTTCGTCTAGCCAAATTCGCACCTTTGTTCCCTATCGCTACCCTCCTTTGGCATTAAAATGCATCGAAATGGATTAAAAACCCACTTTTAACATTATAATAGGGCTAGCACCTTTCGACCAGCCCCCTCAGCTTTTCTTCCACCTCGTTACCTAGCGCCATGACCAGGCGCCTGGGCGGAAGGCGCTTATCGCATATGATATCGAGGGCAACATCGACCGTTGATCTTCGCAGATCGGATGGTCCCAGTTAATTCCGCAAGCGCCTGTCATTCTTCGCGTTCACCTCTCCGATCGCGCCATCGTCGTTTATTTACCCGCAGATCCGACGGTCCTTAGTACATCCGTCCTGGTGGTCCCCGCCGCAGACACTGTTCAAAAACCCAATGGTATCTATAGCACCACCTTTGGGCGGTAGGCGGTATTTTCCCATTGCCCAGTGATTCCACTCAGCATTTGACACGTGGATCTGACACTGTTCCAAAACCACTACCCCATCGCGCATTAACGTTCGTCCGTAGACGCGGAGCGATATCGCTGTGAACCGTCAGATCTGTCATCGCCCATCCAACGGTCGTCGTTCCACAAAGTTGCGCGGGGTTTAATCCAAGGTCACTGTACTCCTGGCCCACTGTTCGTCGCCCCCCGCTACATTTTCAACCGTCGATCTCCTTTGAGATCTGACGGTCCAGATTTTTTTTCCCCACTATTGACCTTTCCGCCATCGCTCGGTCCCGCCACGTCACCCCCACGTGTATCTATCGTACATCCACCCATCCCATTGCATATATTTGATTCAAAGGTCAGGTTTGTTAAGGTTTTTCATTTAAATTTCCTCTGCGCTCCGCCAACCTTCACTAAGGCTTCCCTCCATCATTCCTTTGCATTGTTCCGCTATCTCACCAGCCGCACGACCATTTTCATCATCCACACTGCGCCCACCACCCCATTCATTGTTTTCTTAACAAGTTTTCTGTTTTGCAGGGTTTGAGGTGGTGAAAGCCGCCATGATTTTCACCGGCTGTCACAATGACAGAAAACACAGGAAAAGACCATGTGCAGAGGCAAAAATCAGGAAGAAAGCCCAAGGAGGTCCTACGACAAGACTTGCATTAAAGGGCCAGGGTATTACTCTGAGAAAATGTCCCGGCACCATTAACACACCGATTTCACAGTCAGATATTTAAATTAAAGCAGCAGAGAGCTTAAGGCACGCGAATGGAGATATATAAGCCTTATGTTTAGGGATTTAAAGGCAAAGCACCAGATCAGCGATGTCATAAATCGCACAGAAGGTACAACATGTAGAAAACCATATCATCAGGGTTTCAAATCAGCAGAATGTTTCTTCCTGAGCATGGACACAGTACACATTATGGTCTCAGTATTCATTGTGTCCAAGAGAGATTTTCCAGCCCCACAACAGCCCTACGATATCAGTAGCATTAGCTACATAGCATGGTAGACTTGAATCATTGATTTATTTTTGATCAGATCACCTGAAGTACTACAGAGCACTGCAGCCAAAGTACATCAGAGACATACCTGAAACCAGACGAAGGCCACTCTTTCACCCAAGGGTGTCCCAGATTAATGCACAGAATTTATACATAGTGGGCTTCGGCCTTTCTTCCTCTTCTGGAGTTTTTTAATGCTGCATTTAGTTCTTCACCTACCTTTTCTACTCCTCTGGAGCTATAAATTCATGAAGAAACTCATTGTAAATGTTTTTGACGAGATATCAGAGAACTGCAAGCTATTTCTATGAGATACAGTTCTGTGTAAAGTTGTAATATAGGGTGAAGAAAGATGTATTCAGGCTGAATGTTCAAGTTGTGGGCAATGTTGTACATGACTGGTGTTGTTTTTAATATGAAAAGCACATTTCTTTGGATCCTGATCTAAAGCAGATGGTGATTTTTTTCTATCTCTATGTTTTATTTCATTCCATTTCAGTTCTTCTGGCTTGCATCAGAAATCTGGCATAGGATTTTCCCTAGTTAGGCACCCTATGTTTCTGCTCTCCTTGCCTTAATGTTTTCTACTAAATGTGCTATCTAAGGATCGATTTCAATTAATCTAACCAGTGTAGTGGTCTAATATATTGCTAGCTATTGTATGGATTAATGGAGTTTGTTTTTTAGATGTTCTTTTTTAGATTTAATTAAATGATTTGAGAACACTGGGAGGTTTAGAACATTGTCTCCGCCTCACTAGGATCTTTCCATTTCAATTAAACTTTCCAAGTTCCCTCAAGTTGCCTCTGATTATGTCCAAGCAGGTCTGGAGTTAAATGACCTCTGACCTCATATATAGATAGATTGGATGGTTTTCCTCTTTTCACTTTCAATCCTTAATATTCCATGCCACACAATCATTTTAGGATACAATGCTTTAGATGACTAGCCCAACTGAAAGCTTGCACATTGAACAACAAGTAAACCCTTTCCTGACTTCATTGACCAGTGGCCTTGATGTTCTCTGAGTTATCTACCTTTGCCTACAAACTTCTTTACCTTGCCTTGTCTTATATTGAATCTTTCATTCTTGATTCCCAACAATCGAATCAAAATAAATCAAACAAACAAACCCTGAGCCTTATAACTAGCCTAACATCTTATACTTTGAGCTTCAAAAGACATATACCTTTGACATATCTTAGAGAGATCCCTCTCTGGACCCAGCAGGGCTAGATCTTGAGGTCTAAAAGTGGTTTGATGTTGTCTCATCTTTTGGTCTTGCCAATCTGGCCAAAACATGGGAACCCCAACAAATTCAATAACACAACCAATCCAAAACCAATCTATGTGTAGAATGTGCTACAAAATCTACCAGAATTATGAGTAGGTGAATTGTCTACTTACATATAATGATGCACCTAAGCAACAGGGTCTATATTATCTTGATATATACCCAATAAAATTCAAGAAGGATAAGACTGCATATCATTGAGCCATAAAAAAAATGTAGATTTAATGATGGGTATCCAAAACCTCTAATTTGAATAAGATATCCTAGCGATGTTCCTAACATCATGGTATCTCTATGAGGGAAAAGGATTCATGTCCCTTTCTAATGTGGGGTTGGAGACCCTAACTAAAGCCAAACATGGGACCTAAAAGGTAAACCCCCAAATATTTGTATCTTTTGGTAATCTCAAGCTCTACCACCCTAGAGTAGAAATGAAAATCTAATAGTCTTCTTTGAGAAATTGTATATCATAGTCTTGCTTTATTCCAAGATTCAATTTTAATAGCTATAAATCATGGAAATTGGAAAAGGCATCCAATGATATGTATAATTACTTAGGGGTAGAAGATAATGGAACCACATCCCGTACAAAGCTAAGTAGGGAGATCAATATATGTTCGAGGAGATAATTTTCAACTTGTTGGATCTGCTCATGCAAGAACGAATCCAACTTGTAAATCTAGAAACCAAATAATGTAGGCAAGAGTAAGCACCCTTATTTCACCGAGTAATTATCATGATAAGATTTGGTAGTTTTTGTTGTGTAAAGGCAACCAAGGACAATCTCATAGAAATCCATCATCAAAGTCATGCCAGATACCAATGTTTCTAAGCCTTTGGAGGAGGGTCTCTCTCAAAAATGATTCAAAAGCCTTATAAAAATCTAAAAAGTATCAAATAATCTCGTATATTGATGCCTTGACTCAATAATGGCTTGTACGGTGATTAAATGGTCCATAATCCAATAACCCATACTTAAACGTGTTCTTCTTCTACCCTAAAGATCTCTCATCTCCGTCAACTCTGATAACATCAAGTGAAGGGCTATAGTATATATATTTAAGTGTGTCCCACCATAGCCATTATGTAATTGTCTAGATTTACGTAGGGTTTCAAATTATGAATTAAGTGGAGAGAGTCAAGAAATAAATTGGAAGAAACAAAGAAGACCCTAAGTAGTTAATAAATTTTGTTGTTTTTGAGCAATTTGTTAATAATGAGAGACTCAAATCTCCTTTTCATGAAACTGTCTTCTTTGATTATAAGCAAGCTAATTATCCATCTCTAATTGTCAATAAATAACATTAAATTCTATTATCTTTGTAATGTGTTGTTGTCATTTACTTTGATTTGCAATGGTTTTCTTTCATAGAACATTCTAAGTTTTTTAATATACATTTCTATCAAAAAAAAATATTACAAATTTCGATTCTATTCAAAATATGTATGGTTTTTAAAAAAAACATCAATCAACTGAAAATACAAATGGCCAAGATATGAAGTTCTAAAATCTACTATTTTGGTATGAAATCGAAAGATTAGTAAATAGTAAATATACAAATAATAACTATACATTAAAATTATATATATATATATATATATATATATATATATATATATATATATATATATATATATATATATATATATATATATATATATGATCAAACATGTCACTATTATGTGTGCATAAATATAGTGTGCCACCAAAATTCTAAGACACATAAGTGCGAGAGGAAGAAAATGCACATGGGAGATGTGTGGAGATACTGTTAGCCACCTATAAATTCTGTCATACACAATGGTGGCTAGACTTTGTCTTCAAAACTTCAAGAGATAGTTTCATTTGAAAACTTATCATCCTTTAAAGTTTTTATGATGATTACTATTTCTTGAGTTAATCTTCATGGATTTTTTCTCTTTATCCTAAAAAGCCTGTTGTTCCCCAAGAGAAAGACGGCTTAAAACTCCATTTTCCATCATATCAATTATCCATCTTTCACTCATTTTTCCCTTTCATTTTAATCCTCAAAATTCCATTATTTAGCCTCTAAAACATCCTAAAATCATCTTTAATCCTTGTGAAATCCCTTCATATGGTTTAAAAACCCTTTTCTTCCTCATCGGAACTCTCAAAATCCTTCAAAAATCCAAAAAACCTTTGTTTTTGTATTAAGCCCTTAAGTCCCTTTCGGCCTTAGCACCAACCCCTTTTTTTTTCATATGACCCAGAGCCTCACAATCGAGTGCTAAAAAGCTTAAAGCCTCTTTCGGAACCTTTTTTTCCTTTGTTTTTCATAAACCCGATGCAACGATTTGAAATAAATCTAGGTCGTCGATCTCTACAGATCAACAGGCATCGACTCATCGCATCGAAAATCCACATGGGTCCTTCCTTTTTCATCTCTTTCAAAAGTTTTGATGCGATCCCTCTGATCAAACCTCAACCATTGATCATCCCTCTCATCAGATGGCCAGCGCTTAATCGCGCATCACAGATTCAAAAACTCCGATGCAATAAGCCCTTCTCCTCAATCCACCGATTTGATCTGGACCGTTGAAATCCACAAGAACCAATGGCTAGGATCTTATCGTGCTTTTACCATAGCCCTCCACCATCACACCCACTTATTTAATCCTAACCATTGATCTCTCTTAGATAAGACGGTCCATGCTCAATCGCATCGACACATTTCATCGCCTCTTCGTCCTTCCCTCCCACCGATGCTATTCTGCGATCAAATCTCCATCGTTGATCTTTCTAGATCAGGTTGTCCGCATTACTCCCACTCTTCAAACCCCAACCTTCCCATTTCTCCCCATTGAGAGATCTCAACCGTCTATTCCCAAGATCCAATGGTTAGGAACTTAACTGCCATTGACCCCACCTCCCATTTCTGCCCATGCATCTTGCCCTCTATCACGTGCGATCCATACCGTTGGATATGGTGCCTCCAATCTGACGGATTACGATGCGTTTCACGTAATTTTTTCGCCTGAACGTTAATATTCCAAAATTACGCAAAATGGGTAGTATTCAGAAGGACAGGTGTCAAATACTGTATGGAATTGCGTTTTTTCAACCAAAATCCAAAACCGCTCGAACGCCATGCGAAGACCACTAATGGTTTTCCGCTATACCACTCCTCCCTCTACAATGTAACTCTAGATTGGATCCTGGCCATCGATCTCTGAGATCAGACGGTCCTTACTTAATCTCACCCCGATCATTTTCCATTCACCTATTCTCCCAAATGCTCCATCGAAAGATCTCCGCCGTCGATCTTTGAGAACAAATGGTCCCGTTTTAATCTCGCCCTCGTTTCACCTTCCACCCTGATCTGCTCCCAAAAAAATTCACTAAGCGATCTCGACCATTGATTATTCTAATCTAATGGTCCTCATTCATCCTCACACCCAAACCTCCATTAACCTGGTTAGTTGCTCTGCTAGGATTTTTCCTCCATCGCTTACATTCACACTTCCTTCGCATTGCTCCGAAATGCTTCCACCAACCCTCCTAAGCAGTTTAAACCATGAATTGATAGGATTTAAATAATGTTTATGTGTTTTTATGCAAGCTTAGATGAAGTTAAAGTTAAACCCTCCCATGTATGATCACACTATTATTGGCCAAGGATGACGATCCTTACGGCCTTTTGATACATATTAGAGGGTTTCAAAGGGATAATTAAACTTTTTTAGGGAATCGATAAGTCATGATTATCGGTTTTCTGAGCAGAAACTCCAATAAACCCTCTGCGCACCTACAAACAGAAAACATAGCTAGCAATCAATTAATGAAAGGGTATCAATGTAAAAGATGAAGATTATTTCTTAATCAATAATAAACACAGATTCAAAGATAAATCACTAGGTTTATGAAAGAGAGAATTAGATCCAGAAGACCTCAAATGCCACATCACAGGCACCAATTGATTCCCCAACTACTATATTTCCACCATGCAGCCTCTCTACCTCAAAGGAATAACCAGATCAAATCTCAGTCTGAAACATTAAGGCCAAAGACAACTGAACAGTTATTACAAGCAAAACAAATATCCAATTGTCAGTATAAGTTATTATAAAAATAAGAAAAGCCTTAAAGTCAATATTTTTTATCCATTAAGTCTAAAAAGTAGAAATAGAGTAAATGAAACCGAGTTTTAGTTCGATGCTTCCCTACCTTATGCCTTGCATGGTTTTCAAGGCTAGGAATTGCATTCAATGTAGAATTAATTATACTTCAACCTTAGGAACTCTTCCACCTCATCATTTTCTTAAAAAATCTCCTTGAGGAGCACATTGTAAAGGGTTGGTTGGTCACTAGTTGTAATACTGAAACTCTCTGAAATAATACATAGTCTGTTCAAAGTTGAAGAAAAAATTGAAGTCTTGGAAGCTTGATGGTGATGTGACATGCTTGTTCTTGAGAAGGCTCTATCATTGGATTCATGAGCTTCGCTGTTGGTGATGTATTCTGAACTGTTTTTTGTTTTTCCTATTTTCATTTTGTTCCATAAATTCTTACTACAGTAGGATGAAAAGTTTAGGCTAAGAAATGACTCCTGGAAGCACCTTAGACCTGTTTATCCTTCACTATTCTATGTTTTCTTCTGCTGAGGTATTCTAGAGTCTTTAATATTTCTCTTTAGTTCTCATGCTTGTTTATTTATCAAATAGTTCAAATAGTTGGTTCCAACATGATTCAAGGTTTTCCCTGCTTGTTTGTTGCCACTGGAAAGTTGTCTTTAAAGTCTCCCTTTGAAGTACCATTGTTTATAGTTAGCCAAGGAGGTTTGTTTTGAGCATACCCTTTGTCCTTGCTTGAAAAATTGTTTTAAAGGTCTTCATAATTGTAATCATGGATGATTTTAGGTGTTCCCTCTTCTATGACTACAATTATTAGTGAATCTTTTATGTTTTCTAAGTCCTTTGAAATAAAATCTTTGAGGAAATAGAATGTGCTCCCGAATCTTAGATTTCATTTTAAAAGTTATCTTGAGGTCATTATTTGCTTAAAGTGTGGTTTTTCGAATTCATGGTTAGCCCTATCTATCAAATACCTCTTTATTGTTCAAGTTATGTTTTCAAGTTCCCTTTGTTGAGAATTCATTTTATCTTTCCAAATCATTAATGGCCATCTCATTCACAAAACTAAAGGATCCTGTGTCCAAGTTATATTTTCCCTTTGATATCCCATATCCATTAATGAGTTTGTCATAGACCTCTTCTTGACTCCATTGCCCAATGAATCAGACACTTCTTCTTTCTATTTATATTGCCTAGATCTTTCATGTTATGTTGTACTAATCCAACCAAACAAAAAAACAAAACAAACACTTGCATTCAATAACTAGTCTAAAATCATACTTAAAAGAAAACAAGACATACCTTTGCAAACAGTTTGAGAGATCCCTATATGAGAATAGGAGGACTAGATCCTAGAACTCTAAAGATTGGTTCTGATGTTTCCTTGTCTTTTGGTTGCCCAATCTATTAGCCCCCCTGTAAATTTTTGACAAAGCAAAGTAGGGGGCTAAATTGTTTTTTGAGCCTTCAAGGAATGCATCCCCCCTGAAGACACATCACCCTTGAAGTCTGCTATGCCTTTGCCTTTGATAATTTCCCTCTGCTAACTCCCTTTATAAGGTCTCATTGTTTGCAAAAAAATTTCTCCAAAGGGTCTATATTTACCCCCTGTATCCCTGCAAAGTATCCCTTTTCACCCCTTCTTCCCTCTGTTAAATTCCCCCTTCCTATCCCAAAAATCCCCTCTAAAATATCCCTACACCCTTTGGTTAGCCAATTTTCCCCTTCTTCTCCCTATCCTTTCCCATTTTTGGGCTCAAATTCCACTAAAAAGGGCTGAAAATCCCATACTCTACATCGAGTCTTAGCCCCCTTCAGGCCAGCCCCCATACCATTTCCTTCTACGTGACCCAACGCCATGACCAGGAACCCAGGCGGAAGGTGATTATCGCATATGATATCGGGGGCAACATCGAATGTTGATCTTCGCAGATCGGACAGTCCCCATTAACTCCGTAGGAGCCCGTCATTCTTCACGTTCACCGCTCCGATTGAGCCACCACCATCTATTTACCCGCAGATCCAACGGTCTGTAGTACATTCGTCTCGGTGGTCCCCGCCGCAAGCACTGTTCACAAACCAGGTGGTATCTATCGCACCACCTTTGGGCGGTAGGCGGTATTTTCCCATCGCCCAGCGATTCCACTCAGCATTCAACACGTGGCTCCGACACTGTTCCAAAACCACTACCCCATCGCTCATTAACGTTCATCTGTAGATGCGGAGCGATATCACTGTGAACCGTGAGATCTGTCATCACCCATCCAACGGTCATCATTCCACAGAGTTGCGCAAAGTTTAATCGAAGGTCACCGTACTCCTGGCCCATCGTTCACCGCCCTCTGTTATATTTTCAACCGTCGATCTCCTTTGAGATCTGACAGTCCAGATTTGTTTTCCCCGCTGTTGAATTTTCCACCACCGCCCAGTCCCGCCACGTCACCCCCACGTGTACCCACCGTACATCTGCCTATCCCATTTCATACTTCTGTTCAAACTTGAGTTTGTTAAGATTTTTTCATTTAAATTCCCTCTGTGCTCCGCCAACCTTCACCAAGGATTCCCTTCATCATTCCTCTGCATTGTCCCGTCATTTCACCAGCTACACCATCATTTTCATCATCCGCACTGCATCCACCACCCCCACTGTTTTATTAACCAGTTTTCGTGTTTTGCAGGGTTCCAAAAGGTGGAAAACCACCATGGCTCAATTTTACTAGTGTAATGGCGTGTTGCACAGGTAGGGTTGAATTTGGAAGCTGGTACTACAATGGGAATACTCGGAAAGGTAGCAGCGGCATAACTATTATCCCAGGATAGTTCAATCTCCACAAGAAACCTATCCGGCGCCATTAAAGCTCAGGTTTCACAGATCAAGACATTTATGAAGCGGCAGAGAAATACCAGCTAGTGATAAAACAGTTCAACGCAGAGCTTTAAGCCTTAAGACAGGGATTTAGAGGCAAAGCACCAAGATTAGTGATGTCATGAATCACATGAAGTGTACATCATACAGAAATTCATGTATATCAAGGTTTGTACACCAGCAGAATTTTTTCCCCGTAAAGGACAGAATGCCCATACATATTTTATTCTATATCATGTTCCTAAAGGATTTCCTACCCTGACAACGGTCCTATGATATCAGTAGCATTAGCTACACGGCATGGCAGACTTGAATCATTGATTTATTTTTGTTCAGATCACCAGAAGTAATATAGAGTATAGCCAAAGTACATCAGAGACATACCTGGAGTTAATGGAAACCTGACGAAGACGACTCTTTCACCCAAGGATTTCCCAGATTAATGCACAGAATTTATACATAGTGGGCTTTGGCCTTTCTTCCTCTTCTGGAGTTTTTAATGTTGCATTTAGTTCTTCACCTACCTTCTCTACTCCTCTGGAGCTATAAATTCATAAAGAAACTCATTTTAAGGGTTGTTGATAAGATATCAGAGAACTGTAAGTTGTTTCTGCGAGATACAGTTATGTGTAAAGTTGTAAGATAGGTTGAAGAAAAACGTATTCACACTGAATGTTCAAGCTGTGGGAAATGTTGTACTTGACTGGTGTTGTTTTTAATATGACAAGCACATTTCTTTGGATCCTGATCTAAAGCAGTTGGTGATGTTTTTCTATCTCTGTGTTTTATTTCATTTCATTTCAGTTCTTCTTGCTTGCATTAGAAATTTGGCATAGGATTTGCCCTTGTTAGGCACCCTATGTTTCTGCTCTCCTTGCCTTAATGTTTTGTATTAAATGTGCTATCTAAGGATCGATTTCAATTAATATAACCAATGTAGTGGTCTGATATATTGCTAGCTGATGTATGGATTAATGGAGTCTTTTTTTAGATGTTCTTGTTTAGATTTAATTAAATGAGTTGAGAACACTGGGGGGTTTTATAACTTTGTCTCTGCCTCGCTAGGATCTTTCCATTTCAATTAAACTTTTCAAGTTCCCTCAAGTTTCCTCTGATTACGTCCAATCAGGTCTGGAGTTAAATGAACTCTGGCCTAATTTATAGACAGATTCGATGGTTTTTCTCCTTTCACTTTCAATCCTTAATGTTCCATGCCACACAATCATTTTAGGATCCAATGCTTTAGATGACTAGCCCAACTGAAAGCTTGCACATTGAACAGCAAGTAAACCCTTTCCTAACTCCATTACCTAATGGCCTTGATGTTCTCTGAGTTATCTACCTTTGCCTAAAATCTTCTTTGCTTTGCCTTGTATTACATTGAATCCTTCATTCCTGATTCCCAACAACCAAATCAAAACAAAGAAAACAAACCTTGAGCCTATAACTAGCCTAACATCTTAAACTTTGAGCTGAAAGACATATACCTTTGACACATCTTAGAGAGATCCCTCTCTGGACCCGGGAGGGCTAGATCCTGAGGTCTGAAAGTGGTTTGATGTTGTCTCATCTTTTGGTCTTGCCAATCTGACCAAAACATGGGAACCCCAACATAATGGCGACTCCACTGGGGAATTTCTGAAATACTCTCCATCCTACTACATTATAAGAACTTCAAAAACCTACAATCTCTGGTTATGTTGGCAGTTAAACATTCCTATTCACACATCAACCTCTATACCATTTGTTGTGTTTCCCCATACTTTTGGATAGATTCTGGAAAGGGCCAGGTAGCCTCCAGATCTCACACTCTTTCCGAGGTGACATATCTGGTAAATGCCCTCCCAGTCAATCTCTGGTTAGAGTTTGCTGTGTTTGGAGATATCCTTGAAAAGGGATATTCCACGAGCACTGTGGTGGACAGTGTACCCTCCAAGAACATCAATGACCTCCCAGCTCTGTATCAAACCTTCATAAACAAATGGGAAGTTAGGGCAAATCCTCGCCAAATCCTAGCATAATACATGAGCCTTAAAAGAAATGAGGGAGAGAGTGTCCATGATTAAACAACGAGATTTAATAGCATTTACAATGCTTTCCCTCCACATATGAATCCTCCACAAGGTATGGCTCTAGCGAAATACCCCGAAGGGTTTGATGCTGACATGGCCTATCAGCTTAGGGATAAAGAATATAACACATTGGAAGACATGCAGAAAGGAGAAGTGAATATAGAAGCCAACTTGATTGAGAAAAGGGCAAGACTGAGAGCTGAGAAGAGGGTAACATACAAAGATGACAATGTAGCCACCTCATCTAACCAAAATTATGATAGATTATCCAAAAATGTGGAAAGGCTACAACAAATGATGGAGAGAATGGTTGTCACAGTTAGCAATCAGGACAAAAACCAGAATCATAACCAGAACCAAAACTTTAGAAGGAACAATAACACTCCCAACAGACAAAGAGAATCAGATCAGCAAGTTATTCCCCCATTTCAAGAAAAATTTCTTGATGAAGATGAACGAATCATAGAAGAGTCTGAAGGGAATACAATAAACATGTTTTAAGTGGAAAACTCGATCCATAACTGTTCCAGAGAAGAAGATCAATCTTCTCCCTCATGTTGGGATGAAGAATGGTTTGAATATGAGGATTACAGGTTGGGATTTGAAAATGCTATGATGCAGGTCAGAGGACAATATGAACTCAGAAGCAAGAAGAGTCAAGAAAATTCCAAAACAAAGGCTTCTGAGGTTACCATCAAGAAGAGACCTGAGAAAACTTCTAAAGTGACTGCTGAAAGTAAAAAATCAGCAGTTGAGGATTCCGGAAAGAATAGAGAAAGGGACAACCAAGACACTGACAAACAAAGTCAACCAACTAACAGCACTGACACTACAGTTAGTGCTCCTGATAAAACAGTTTCAAACATTGTACATAGTGAGAATCAGCACACTGATTTAGCGACTAAGGTGGTGACTAACAAAACAGAGTTGAACATTCGAAAGAGTCAGTCCTCTTTCAACTTGGAAAGTGAGATTGCAAAGATTAAGATATCTGTACCACTCTCTGAGCTGGCCACTCAGGATGTATATAAGGCCAAATTTTGAAAGAATTAAACGTAGGTGAGAACAGTGACACTGTAAATCTGAGTGATGATCAACCTGCCCTCCTGTTTGGTCCAAAGACAGAGGGAAAGTTTCAGGAAGGGGTAATACCACCTTTCTACATCGGTCTCAACATTCATGACAAGATTCTTCATAATGCAATGCATGATTCTGGAGCATCACATAACCTAATGCCTAAGGTAGTCATGGAAAGACTAGGCCTAGAGATAACACATCCCTATAAAGACCTATATTCATTCAAATCTAGCATAGTAAAGTGTCTCGGCCTGATCAAAGATCTATGTATGAGCCTTGCCCAAATTCCAGCAAAGTGTATGGTCATGGACGTTGTGGTGGTAGATGTGCCACCTAAGTATGGCATGTTATTATCAAGATCGTGGGGAGCCAAGATGCAAGAGACAATGCAGATGGATGGGGCTTATGCCACAATCCCAATCTTTGGCCAACTTAGAAGACTGTACAGGGAGGTGCAAATGAAATTCCTGGTTAGTAGCCCTGAAAAGCCTGAAGACTCTCCTTTGTACTCTGTACATACAGACCTGGATTCCTTTATCCTCTACAATGATAAATCTTTGGGGAAACCAAAATTTGAGAATGTAGGTACAGGAAAAGGTACACTTGATGAAACAGAGCCAATCGACTTAAACATAATGGCTACCCTAGACTCAGAAGAGGAATACGTAGAAAAATTTGAATAATGCACTGAAACAACGACGCAAATTCAACAAGAAACAGAAGGAAAATATCCAACCAGCCATCCCTCATAGACGCATACATCACGCGAAGAACTAAAAATCCGACAGCCTAGTGCAGCTCCTATAATGCAACATAATGGCGAACGCAGTTGTAGGGAAGCAAAGGATAATGAAAACGAGAGTGAACCCCTGTGGGAGATGAGTTTCGATGGGTCCTGCATGCGAAGAGCCATGCCTGCAATCTGCATTTCAAATGTACCAATAATATTGCAGAGTATGAGGCTCTTATCCTGGGTTTGAATCTGCTGAAGAAAATAGGAGCCCGTAGAATAGCCGCGAGGGGGGACTCAGAGTTGATCATAAAACATGTAAACGGTGAATACACAGCTAAGCACCCTAGAATGAGGGCATATAGGAACGATGCCAAAGATATATTGAAAACATTTGTTGAATACAAATTAGTGTTCGTTCCTAGGAGTCAAAAAATCATCGCAAACAGATTGGCTTGCTTGGCGAGTTCCTACCCTAAGACTCCAAATGACCAGCAAATCATCATACAGACCAAATTCAGGCCTGTAGTGCCAGACAACGAAAAATATTGGCAGGTCTTCGAGGGGGATAAGAAAATTGAGGATTTCTTGACATGCATGAACGAGTTTGAGTTTTCTGACTTAGACTCTGTGTCTAGTGATAGCTGCCTCAGTGAGGAACCCCCAAACGAGGAAAAACCATCTTTAAACGTATAGATAAACACTTTGAACGAAGAAACTGGAAATAAAAATGGGAGTTACGAAAACGCAGACAGTGAAGAAGTAGAGGTGCTGCAGGCCAAAGATAAGAACATACCTCGAGGTCTGGCGCCTTTAGAAGATCTGTTTGACTTTGACGATGTAGCAAAAAAGCCCACCATTGAGCACACAGACTCTGACGTAGAAGAATGCAATATAGGCACAGAAGATAAGCCCAAAATGATTAAATTGGGAAAATCCTTACCCACAGAGATGAAAAAGAAATACATTGACCTTTTCAAAGAATTTATTGATGTATTCGCTTGGAGCTACGAATATTTAAGGGCTTATGAAACAAGCATCATACAACACAAACTACCTTTAAAGGAAAATCAGAAACCCTTCAAGCAGAAAATTCGTAGAATAAATCCAAAACAGTTGTCTGCAGTGGAAAAAGAGATTAAAAAGATGTATGAGGCAGGTATAATAGTTCCCGTGAGGTTCTCTGATTGGGTTTCGAATTTAGTGGCTATGAGAAAGAAAACAGGTGAGATCAGATTATGTATAGACTTCAAAAATCTTGATAGAGCCTCACTCAAAGACAACTACCCTTTGCAAAAAATGGAACACATTCTTCAGAAAGTAGTAGGCTCCAAGAGAATCTCCCTGCTAGATGGTTTCTCAGGTTACAACCAAGTCCTAGTCCTCCCAGAAGATCAACTAAAAACAGCTTTTACCACTCCATGGGGCACCTTTATGTATGTAAAAATGCCTTTTGGGTTGATGAATGTTGGTGAAACCTTCCAAAGAGCAATGGATATAGATTTTTCAGATGAGATAGGGCATTTCATTATTATTTACTTGGATGACATAGTAGTCTATTCTAAGACGGAAGAAGAACACTTGAAACATCTGAGAAAAGTGTTTGAAAAATGTAGAAGGTTTGGTCTGTCATTAAATCCCAAAAAGACTGTATTTGGGCTACAAGAAGGAAAGCTTCTTGGCCACATTATATCAGAAAAGGGAATTAGGATAGACCCACAGAGAGTTGAGGGAATACTACAAATCACACACCCAAGAAACATCAAAGAACTACAGTCCTTCATTGGGAAAATCAACTTCCTTAGGAGATTTATTCCCAACCTAGCTGAACACCTTAGGAATATGACTAATATGTTGAAAAAAGGTGAAGGGGTTAAATGGACTGTTGGAGCTAAAAAATATTTTGAATCAGTAAAACTTGCACTCACCCAAGCTCCTGTTCTGATCAGCCCAGATTTCTCAAAGGATTTTCTGATTTTTTCATTCGCTTCTGAGCATACATTGGCTACAGTATTATTGCAGAAAAATCCAAATGGTATGGAACAACCAATTCCCTTTTTCAGCAAGGCGCTGAGGGATTCTCCCTTGAAATACAACATAATGGAAAAATGGGCTTATGCTCTTGTCAAGGCCTTAAAGGACTTTAGGGTGTACATATTGCATTCCCACACCATAGCTTACGTGCCTAACATTATAGTCAAAGATATTTTGTCCCAAGACCCAGATGGGAAGAGGGGAAAATGGATTGTTGTGATTTTAGAATACAACCTCGAGATTAAACCCACTAAGCTGATCAAAGGCCAGGGCTTAGCCAAATTAATGGCTGAATCAATTCATCAAGCCCTTGACATTAACATGGTAGCTTCCTTGGACGAGCAAGAAGGATTGCGTGATTCCACTATTGAGGAGAAGTTTTAGAACTCTCCTTGGTACTCCGATATCCTTTATGTGCTCACCAACCCAAATGCCCCACCTGAACTGTCAAAAACCAAGGCCAGATTCATAAAACTAAAAGCCAGAAACTATTGCATTTTGAATGAAAACTTATACTGGAAAAATCCAAATGGCCTATTTCTTAAATGTTTTCCTAAAGCAGAGGCAGAAAAGATTAAAAATGAATTCCATGCTAGAGAGTGTGGAGGCCACCTAAACTGGAAGGCCATTGCAAAAAAAATACTCAGGGTTGGTTATTATTGGCCCACACTCTTCAATGAAATCCATAAGATGGTAATTTCCTGCCACAAATGCCAGATTTTTGAAGGCAAGAGAAAAATCCTTCCCCTCCCTTTGCAACCCATCACTGTTGAAGGTCCTTTCATGCAATGGGGCCTAGATTTTATTGGGGAAATCCACCCTGCTTCTTCTGCACAACACAAATGGATCTTAATAGCCACAGACTACTTCACTAAGTGGATAGAGGCCATACCTACTAGGAATTCTACAGATTCAGTCATCATTGGGTTCCTAGAAGGTCATATCCTCTCTCGGTTTGGTTTCCCAAGGAAAATAATCACCGATAATGCTATTGCTTTTGGATCCAAGAAACTGGTTGATTTTTGTCACAGGTATCAAATAGCACTTGGTCATTCAAATTCCTATTATCCACAAGCTAATGGCCTAGCTGAATCATCAAACAAGAGCCTCGTGGCCATCATCAAAAAGCTGTTAGAAGAAAACAAAAAGTCATGGCATAACAATTCGGTGCATGCCTTGTGGGCTGACAGGCTTACAAAAAATAAATCCATTGGCATGTCACCGTTTCAGCTTGTTTATGGTACAGAAGTAGTATTTCCTACCAGCCTTGGGGCACCAGTAATGAAGTTGGTCCAAGAGATTCAAACAGAAGAAGACAATAGGGTGAGAAGGATAAAATAGACAATTCATCTTCAGCAAACAAGGGAAGAGGTTTATAACAGAGCTGTCAAAGTTTAGGAAAACATAAAGAGGTTGTTTGACAAGAGAACCAAAGCTGTTGATTTCAAAATTGGGGATAAAGTTCTGAAGTGGGACTCAAGGAGAGAAGACAAAGGAAAACAAATCAAGTTTGACAGTTTTTGGCAGGGTCCATACATCGTCCAGGCCACTGTGGGTCTGAATTCCTTCTTCCTACAGGAATTAGATGGTACAGAGCTGTTTGGGGATCCTGTCAATGGCAGGATGCTCAAACACTACTTCTTCTGATTTTCAAATTCCAGTTTTCATTTCCATTGTACATACCATTGCAGAATTTTGTTTCAAGAAAAGAGAAAATGTTCCAAAAAAAACAGAGAGAAAAACGAGGTTCAGACATGCGCAAAACATGAACCTCTGAGGTATAAAATATTGGCTCTAATATGCTCAAAACCTGAGCCAAGGAAAGCAAAGAAGCTGGTCCTAACATGCTCAAAATCTGGACCAGCAAAGAAGAAAAGAAAAATCAGCTCTAACATGCCCAAAACTAGAGCTGAAATGAAGAAAAGAAGTGACTCAAATATGCCCAAAACTTGAGTCACAAAGACAAGAAGGACACTACAAGCGTTAGATTTCAAGCCTCCAAAATTTTTTTCCAATTTTCTGAAAATTTTGTCCATGTGCAACTCTCTTTATGCCTTGGACCCACAGCAAGTCAGACAGTCTAATCCTGGCTTGACTGTTTTTCAATTTCTGTCGTAGAATATAGAGAAGAAATTTGTTGGACAGTTTAATCCCAGCAGATATCAGATTAGGTAGAGAAACATATGAGACCAATAGTCTAATCTGGTCTCATGGAGTGATAACGGTATAAATAGAATAGGTTTATTTTCCTGTTTGTGAGAAATAAATGATGTAAAGGGTCTGCTAGCTCAAATGCACCCTACAAGAAGAAAATGCTAGGATTGTAGGAAGGGTAGGTAGTTTGTTGGGAAAAGTGTTTCTGCTGATGTAATGTCTTCATATTGTGGTAGTTGATCTAAAGAAAGAAAGGGTTGTACTAAGCAGCAGGAAACTGGCCTACTCCAAAGATCTATTATCTGAATTCTTGACTCTTTCAAGAAGAAGCCATCCCCATGTGGAGCCACTGTTATCCCCCCTGTAAATTTTTGACAAATCAAAGTAGGGGGCTAAATTGTTTTTTGAGCCTTCAAGGAATGCATCCCCCCTGAAGACACATCACCCTTGAAGTCTCCTGTGCCTTTTCCTTTGATAATTTCCCTCTGCTGACTCCCTTTATAAGGTCTCATTGTTTGAAGAAATTGTGCTCCAAAGGGTCTATATTTACCCCCTGTATCCCTGCAAAGTATCCCTTTTCACGCCTTTTTCCCTCTATTAAAGTCCCCCTTCCTATCCCAAAAATCCCCTCTAAAACATCTCTACACCCTTTGGTTAGCCATTTTTCCCCTTCTTCTCCCTATCGTTTCCCATTTTTGGCCTCAAATTCCACTAAAAAGGGCTGAAAATCCCATACTCTACATCAGGTCTTAGCCCCCTTCAGGCCAGGCCCCATACTGTTTCCTTCTACGTGACCCAGCGCCATGACCAACCACTCAGGTGAAGGCACTTATCGCATATGATATCGGGGGCAACATCGACCTTTGATCTTCACAGATTGTACGGTCCCCATTAACTCCACAGGTGCCCGTCGTTCTTCACATTCACCTCTCCGATCGCGCCATCACCATCTATTTACCTGCAGATCCGACGGTCCTTAATACATTTGTCACGGTGGTCCCCACCGCAAGCACTGTTCACAAACCAGGTGGTATCTATCGCACCACCTTTGGGCGGTAGGCAGTATTTTCCCATCGTCCAGCGATTCCACTCAGCATTTGACACGTGGCTCCGACACTATTCCAAAACCGCTACCCCATCGCGCATTAACGTTCGTCCGTAGACGCGGAGCGATATCGCTGTGAACCATCAGATCTATCATCGCCCATCCAACGGTCGTTGTTTCACAGAGTTGCGCAGGGTTTAATCCAAGGTCACCGTACTCCTGGCCCACCGTTCGCCGCCCTCTGCTATATTTTCAACCGTCGATCTCCTTTGAGATCTGACGTTCCAGATTTGTTTTCCCCACTGTTGAATTTTCCGCCACCGCCCGGTCCTGCCACGTCACCCCCACGTGTACCCACCATACATCTGCCTATCCCATTGCATACTTCTGTTCAAAGTCGAGTTTGTTAAGGTTTTTTCATTTAAATTCCCTCTGCGCTCCGCCAACCTTCACCAAGGCTTCCCTCCATCATTCCTCTGCATTGTCTCGTCATTTCACCAGCTACACGATCATTTTCATCATCCAAACTTCATCCACCACCCCCATTGTTTTCTTAACCCATTTTCATGTTTTACAGGGTTCCAAAAGGCGGAAAAATTCCATGACTCAATTTTACTAGTGTAATGGCGTGTTGCACAGGGAGGGTTGAATTTGGAAGCTAGTACAACAATGGGAATACTCGGAAAGGTAGCAGCGACATAAATATTATCCCAGGAGAGCTCAATATCCACAAGAAACCTATTTGGCACCATTAAAGCTCAAGTTTCGCAGATCAAGACATTTATGAAGCGGCAGAGAAATACCAGCTAGTTATAAACCAGTTCAACGTAGAGCTTTAAGCCTTAATACAGGGATTTAGAGGCAAAGCACCAAGATCAGCGATGTCATGAATCACGTGAAGTGTACAACATACAGAAATTCATGTATATCAAGGTTTGTACACCAGCAGAATTTTTTCCCCGTAAAGGACAGAATGCCCATACAGCTTTTATTCTATATCGTGTTCCTAAAGGATTTCCCACCCTGACAACGGTCCTACGATATCAGTAGCATTAGCTACATAGCATGGCAGACTTGAATCATTGATTTATTTTTGTTCAGATCACCAGAAGTATTATAGAGCACTGCAGCCAAAGTACATCAGAGACATACTTGGTGTTAATGGAAACCTGATGAAGACCACTCTTTCACCCAAGGATGTCCCAGATTAATGTACAAAATTTATACATAGTGGGCTTTGGCCTTTCTTCCTCTTCTGGAGTTTTGAATGCTGCATTTAGTTCTTCACCTACCTTCTCTGCTCCTCTGGAGCTATAAATTCATAAAGAAACTCATTGTAAGGGTTGTTGATGAGATATCAGAGAGCTGTAAGATGTTTCTGCGAGATACAGTTCTGCGTAAATTTGTAAGATAGGATGAAGAAAAATATATTCAGGCTGAATGTTCAAGTTGTGGGCAATGTTGTACTTGACTAGTGTTGTTTTTAATATGACAAGCACATTTCTTTGGATCCTGATCTAAAGCAGCTGGTGATGTTTTTCTATCTCTGTGTTTTATTTCATTCCATTTCAGTTCTTCTGGCTTGCATCATAAATCTGGCATAAGATTTGCCCTTTTTTAGGCACCCTATGTTTATGCCCTCCTTGCCTTAATGTTTTCTACTAAATGTGCTATCTAAGGATTGATTTCAATTAATCTAACCAATGTAGTGGTTTGATATATTGCTAGCTGATGTATGGATTAATGGAGTCTGTTTTTATATGTTCTTGTTTAGATTTAATTAAATGAGTTGATAACACTGGGGGGTTTTAGAACTCTGTCTCTGCCTCGCTAGGATCTTTCCATTTCAATTAAACTTTCCAATTTCCCTCAAGTTGCCTCTGATTACGTCCAAGCAGGTCTGGAGTTAAATGACCTCTGACCTGATCTATAGACAGATTGGATGGTTTTCCTCCTTTCACTTTCAATCCTTAATGTTCCATGGCACACAATCATTTTAGGATCCAATGCTTTAGATGACTAGCCCAACTAAAAGCTTTCACATTGAACAACAAGTAAACACTTTCCTAACTTCATTGCCCAATGGCCTTGATGTTCTTTGAGTTATCTACCTTTGCCTAAAATCTTCTTTGCCTTGCCTTATCTTACATTGAATCCTTCATTCCTGATTCCCAACAACCAAATAAAAACAAATCAAACAAAGATTGATCCTATAACTAGCCTAACATCTTAAACTTTGAGCTGAAAGACATATACCTTTGACACATCTTAGAGAGATCCCTCTCTGGACCCAAGAGGGCTAGATATTGAGGTCTGAAAGTGGTTTGATGTTGTCTCATCTTTTGGTCTTGCCAATCTGGCCAAAACATGGGAACCCCAACAAAATCTGTCAAAACAGAGGATCCCAACATAATGGCGATCACGGTGGGACCTATTGAATCTATGATAGCCTAGCAAACTATTATAAACTCTTTAGTCCTTCAATTTCCTAAGAAAATCAGTTAGTAAGCCATAGAGTAGACTCTGTTTGTTTGAGCACCTTAGATAAGTGTTAAGATCAAACATAGGACACTCTCATAGCCATAGAAATACACAAAATCCAGAAATATTTCAGATTGGCTTCATAATAAACATGGTGGTGGAACCATAAAACATTTTACCTTCACAAAAAGCTAAAAAATTTCCACCTGGAAACTCCACTAGCCCCAGTAGGCCTATTACTCATCTAGGTCTCCAGATCTCTTTAAGACTGTGTTAATCAGCCTTCAGGAAGTTTAGAATCATAGTCCCATACTAGATAAGACATTGTAAGAGGTAAAAATTTCAAAACAATCCCTAAAAACTTCAGCCTCTCTCATTTTTGAAAAGAAGTCTGGCTTCACATAGGATCAAGACTAGATCTCATCCAGACCCTAATCCTCCTAAAATAGTTGACAATCTAGAAATAATTTTTTGGCGGACTTCTAAGTCTAGAAAATCAGCTGCTGATAGGAACATCCCAAGAACAAAATCTGTCCCTGAAAACCTTGTTGTCTTGTAGGATTTACACTTTGAATTACATCATACAAAGAACATCTTTAGAACTAGGTCTCAAGATGATTTAAACCAAGTTGATCTTGAAACTGCAGATTGGCAACAGAGCTTTAGTAGAGAAGCCTCACCTTCTACTCCTCCTGATTCCCATATTCTTCACAACTATATCCTCTTTCATAATAAATATGCTCAAAACCAGTTTGCTGGACCAAGTGTTTCTTCCACTCCAATCCATACTACCACCATTCAAAACACTCCATTTCAGCCTAATTTCCTCTTGTAAATCCACCCCTTGTAAATCCACCTTTCCTTCCAGCCATGGCAACATAGTATGCCCCATTAGTGTTACCACAACCTCTGGTTCCCTTACCAAATGACTATCAATCTAAAATTCCTCATTTCACTGCAAATGAACCTACCGTTGCTCAACAACATGTAGACAAAATGAATGATGCATTTGATTACATGGAGATAGATGATGATACTATTAAAATGAGAATATTTGCCCAAAGTTTAGGAGGAGAAGTAAAAGAATGTTTTAAAAGCCTAACTCCTAACAGCATCAATGATCTCCCTATTTTGCATCAAACATTCATAAAAAGATAGGAAATAAGAAAGAATCCTCTCCAAATCTTAGCAGAGTATAGCAGTCTTTAAAGAAATCAAGGGGAGAGTGTTCATGATTACTCCACCAGGTTTAATAGTATCTACAATGCTCTTCCACCTCACATGAAACCTCCCCAAGGCATGGCCTTAGTAAGATATCCTGAAGGTTTTGATACTGAAGTGGCCTATCAACTGAGAGAGAGAGATTACTTAACTCTAGAGGACATGCAGAAGGGATATGTGAGCGTAGAATCAAATATAATTGATAAAAGAGCTAGGTTAAGATCAGAGAAGAGGGTAACTTATAAAGATGATATTGCACCCTCAACCTCAGCTTCTGACACCAAAATTGACAACCTAGTGAAGGTAATGGAGAATATGCTTGAAAATATAAATCTGAATGAGAGAGTGCCTCCAAGAGAAAACCAAAACAGAAATAGAAAGAAAAATCTTAGAAGAGACCCTAATCAATATAGGCAAAGAGATAACTACCAACAGGTTAGGCCTCCCTTTCAACAAAACTATGTCGATCAAGAAGAAGGAAAGGAAGTTGAAAGGTTGGAAGAAGATCATGTAATCTTGAAAGGATCTGACAGTGAGACAGATGTTTTTCTCACTGAGGAAGAACAAGTATTCTTCTCTTCAGAAAAAAATGAATACAATTATGAGGATTCTGAAGATTATAGATTGGGGTTTCAAAACGCAATCGTAGAGGTACATAAACAGTATGATCTAAGAAGCAAAGGGAACCTAGATGATTCAAATGACAAGAACACTAACACTGCTATTAGGAAAAATATAGAAAAACAGCCTAAGAAAATGGCAGAGAAACCCAACATTTTGGCTAAGAAACCAGATTTAAACAAAGAGAAGAACAGTCAGCCAAATGTTGAGCAAAGAATCCATAGCACTTCAGCTAGTGGACCTAACAAAATTGTCCCAAATAGTACTCCAAACAAAGTTCAGCAAATCAGAATTCCTGAAAGGAATTCAATTGAAAAAACATATGTAAATATGACAAAATTAATAGTTCCTTTCAGCCTTGAGGGAGAGATTGCAAAGATAAAAATTACCATACCACTAGCTGAACTAGTAACCCAATAAGTGTACAAAACCCAAGTTTTGAAATCTTTGAACTTAGGAAGTGACACTGATACATTGAACTTGACAAATGACAAACCTGAGTTGTTGTTTGGTCCAGAAGTTGAAGGAAAATACCAAGAAGGAGCTGTCCCTCCCTTCTATGTCAGTTTGAATATACATGATAGGATATTACACAATGCCATGTTAGACTATGGAGCTTCACATAATCTTATGCCCGAAGTAGTAATGGAAAGCTCAGGCTTAGAAATTACTAAACCATACAAGGATTTGTATTCCTTTGATTCAAGCAGAGTGAAATGCTTGGGTTTAATCAAATATTTATGTGTTAACTTATCTCAAATCCCTGCTAAGAGTCTAGTGATGGACATTGTAGTAGCTGACATTCCCCAAATATATGGCATGCTTTTATCAAGATCATGGGGAGCCAAAATTTAGGGGAGTCTTCAAATGGACATGTCTTATGCCACCATCCTAGTTTTTAACCAAATCAGAAGATTATACAGTCAATCCCACATGAAATACATCGAGATAAACATAGACAAACCAAACAACTCTCCAATCTATTCCATTCAATCAAGCTTAGATTCCTTTATCTTATACAATGAAGATGAAATCACCCAACAAGAAAAGGAAAACAAAGAAGAAACCAATTTACCAGAACAATCAGAACTTTCCTCAAATCAGATACAAAACATTGGTAATCAACAACAACAAGAAAATGAAAATAAGGTAGATATACTTTGGACAATAAAATTTGAAGGATCTTGTAATAAAACAAGTGTAGGGGTAGGTGTATGGATTCAAAATACAAATCATAGTTATTCATATAAACTAAATTTTCCATGCACAAACAACATTTCTGAATATGAAGCACTTCTCCTTGGCTTACAGTTGCTTAAACAATTAGAAACCCAAAAAATATTAATCCTAGGAGATTATGAACTTATCATAAGACAAATCAAAGGAGAATATTCAGCTAAAAACCCAAGACTTAGACAATATCAAAATTCTTCTCTTGATTTATTAAAAACCTTTGAAAAATATGAACTCATTTCATTCCAAGAGCACAAAATCATCTAGCAAATGAACTTTCCTTCAATGCCAGCAGTTGCCAAACACCTCAGATAAATGAACAAATTAGTGTAAAGGTAAAACATAGGCTTGCAGTGCCTGATAATGAGGATCACTGGCAAGTGTTTGACACTGACAAACACATAGATGATTTCCTAAAATCAGAAAATGATTTTACCATACAAGAATTAGAAACCAGCCATGAAGAAAACTGTTCAGATGATGAACAAACCCCAGAAGCTGAAATGACGTATTCTGCTGATATAAATCACTGTGAGAATTCTTTTAAAGCATAATTGATTGACAACGCAGACCAAAAAGACTTGGAAGTGTTACAATGCAAGAGTGATACAATTCCAAGAGGTCTCACACCTTTAGAACACCTTTTTGACTTTAATGATGTAGCCAAAGAACCAAGAATGGAGCCTGTGGAAACATATGTAGAAGAACATAACATAGGGAGCCCAACAGAACCCAAGATTATAAAACTATCCAACACTCTCCCATCTCACATAAAATTGCAATATATAGAGCTATTCAAATAATTTAGAGATGTGTTTGCTTGGGGGTACAAATATCTGAAATCTTATGACACTAGCGTCATCCAACACAAGATTCCTCTAAAGGAAAATTAGAAGCCTTTCAAGTAGAAACTAAGGAGGATAAACCCTGTTTTATTGCCTTTAGTTAAGACTAAAATTGAAAATATGTATGATGCTGGGATTATAGTAACCCTTAGATATTTAGAGTGGGTGTCAATATTAGTTTCTCTTAGGAAGAAGACAGGTGAAGTCAGGCTCTGTATTGACTTCAGAAATCTAAATAGAGCCTCCTAAAAGACAACTACCCCTTACCCAAGATGGACCATATACTTCAAAGGGTAGTTGGGTCAAAAAGAATATCACTGTTGGATGGATTCTAAGGTTACAATCAGGTGTTAGTACTCCCAAGTGATCAACACAAGAGTTCTTTTACTACACCTTGGGGAACCTTTATGTATGTCAAGATGCCATTTGGTTTGATGAATGCAGGGGCCACCTTCCAAAGGGAAATGGAATATCCTTCTTTGAATATATTGGGTATTTTATAATTATTTACCTTGATGACATAACCGTTTTCTCAAAAACTGATGAAAAACATTTGACTCATTTGAGAAACGTTTTTGAGAAATGTAGGAAATTTGGCTTATCTTTGAACTCCAAAAAGACACTCTTTGGTCTCCAAGAAGGTAAAATTATTGGTCACATAATTTCAGAAGAGGGTGTCAAAGTAGACACTAAAAGGATTGATGGCATATTTAAAATTAGTCATACAAGAAGCCTCAAGGAATTACAATTTTTCATTGGAAAGATTAATTTTTTGAGGAGGTTTATCCCCAATCTTGCCGAGCTATTAAGAAACATTACAAACATTCTTAAGAAATATGTAGGTGTGAAATGGAAAACACAAACTAAACAATCATTTGAACTGGTTAAACAAGCTCTCACTCAAACACCAGTCTTGATTAGTCCAGATTTCACCAAAGAATTTTATATATTTTCTTTCGCATCTAAACATACAATAGCTGCAGTATTACTTCAAAAGAATGATTTGGGGCAAGAACAACCAATATCATTTTTTAGTAAGGCCTTAAGAGATGCTCCTGTCAAATATAACATCATGGAGAAGCAAGCCTTAGCATTAGTGAAAGCATTAAAGGACTTTAGAGTCTACATTTTACAATCTCACATAATTTCTTTTGTTCCACATACTGTTGTCAAGGATATTCTAAGTCAAGACCCTAATGGTAAAAGTGGAAAATGGATTTCTACTATTCTTGAATATGACTTAGAAATCAGGCCCACCAAACTAATTAAAGGGCAGGGATTAGCAAAACTCATGGCTAAGTCAAACTTCCAAGAACTGGATATGAACATGGTGGATGTGTTGGAAGAAATAGAAGAATTCACTGGTCCTTTCATTGAAGAAAAATTTCTCAATTATCCTTGGTATTCTGACATCATTTATGTACTTTTATATTTGAATGCCCTCCCTTCTTTGTACAAAACTAAAGCTAGATTTTTGAAACAGAAAGCTTTAATTTATTGCATAGTAGATGGGGTATTATATTTGAAAAATGCTCTTGGAATTTTGCTTAAATGTTTACTTAAGGATGATGCAGGAAAAATCATGCATGATCTGCATGAAGGAGAATGTGGAGGACACCTCTACTGAAAGACCACAACAAATAAAATCCTCAGGTCTGGTCACTATTGGCCCACCCTTTTCGCAGACACTCAAAAGTTAGTCATGTCTTGCCATAAGTGTCAATTTTTTTATGGAAAAAGAAAACTCCTTCCCTTACCATTACATCCCATTAGTGTTGAGGCACCCTTCCAGCAATGGGGCTTGGACTTCATTGGGGAAATTCACCCATCCTCATCAGCCCAACATAAGTGGATCCTCACTGCCACTGATTATTTTACCAAATGGATAGAAGCCATACCATCTAGGAATGCTACTAACTCTATCATTATCAAGTTCCTTGAAACAAACATCCTATCTAGATTTGGTTGTCCTCGAAAAATCATAATAGATAATGCTGCTACTTTCAAGTATAAAAGAATGGTTGATTTCTATTACAAATACCACAGTACCTTGGGCCACTCAACTACCTACTATCCCCAAGGAAATGGATTAGTTGAATCCTCCAATAAGAGCCTTATCACCATCAACAAAAAGTTTTTGGAGCAAAATCAGAAGTCATGGCACAGTAAGTTGGTTCATGCCTTATGGGCTGATAGATTAATTACAGAGAAGTCAATAAACATGTCCCCCTATTAGCTGGTCTACGGTATGGATGCAGTCTTCCCAATATCATTAGGATTTCCAGTCATGAAACTCCTCAAAGAAGTGAAAATTGAAGAGAATGATATGTGGAGAAGAATCAACCAAACAATTCATTTACAGCAGTCCAGAGAGGAAGTCTATGAAAGAACACAGCTAGTCCAAGAAAATATCAAGAAATTTTTTGATAAAATGACTAAGGCAAACATTTTCGAAGTTGGAAATGTGGTTCTTAAATGGGATTCAAGAAGGGAAGAGAAGGGAAAGCATGGCAAGTTTGAGAACTTGTGGAAAGGACCCTATAATATTCATGCTGAGAGGGGTCACAATGCATTTTTCCTAAAAGAATTGAATGGAGAAGATCTGTATGGAGGTCCTGTCAATGGCAGGATGGTCAAACATTACTTCTGTCAAGATTCATGAGTTTCAAAGCTTTTTACTTTCCATTGTAAATATCATAGTTTGAACATTGCATTAAAAGTTAGAAAAATAAAAATACAAAAACAATAGAAAAGAGAAAACAGGGCAGATTGTAAAACAAGAAAGGTATAGCCCCATACCAAAAAAGAGAAACAAAATCTAAAAGTGTGCAAGCTCAAATTCCACTCCTAAAAAAAACACACTTCTAGTTAGTCATACAAATTAGTCATGACTAGTTAGTTTTTCAATTCACTGTTGATAGGTTAGTGAATTAGATTTGCCAAAGAACTCAATCTTGGCTTATTAGTAAGGTAGATTAGGATAGAAAACAAAGGTTAAAACAAGCTCAAATCCTAAACCTATGAGACTAATGAAGAACTGGTTCAAATATGCTCAAAACTTGGACCAGAAAGAAAGAAGAGACAGCTCAAACAAATTCAAAATTAGAGCTGAAGAGATAGTGAAGGATATTTTAGTTTTTAGATCTTAAGCCTTCAAAAATTTTGTTTTATTTTTCTACAAATAAAATCTATTTGTAGCTTGTTTTTATTCCATATATCTGCAGCAAGTTAGACTGTTTAATCCTGGCTTGACTATTTTTTGAATTTCCTGTTTTAGAATTTAGAAAATAAAAGTCTATCAAACAGTCTAACCCTGACAGATAGTAGTTAGGTAGAGAAACTTATGAACTCAACTATTTAAACTGAGTTCAGAGAGAAATAAGAGTAGAAATAGAGTAGTTTCCTTTTTTTTGAAAAGAATAAAATGTTTTTGAAGAGAGTTTTCTAGTCCAAATGCACTCTGAAAGAAGAAAAAATGTTAGGATCATTAGGAATGGGTAGGTAGACATGTTGTTCTAATAAAATTCCATTGTTTCAGATTGCTGCAAAAATCACTACATATAAAGAAGGTCAGCCAAAAGAAAAGAAAGGTTTCTGCCCAATGGATTAAGGCACGCGTTTAAATGAAAGGCAGAGATTTGCAGCTAAGGTTCTAGACATCTAAAGAACCAGTTGCCTTCCCCAAGTGGAGCCACTGTTAGCCACCTATAAATTCTTTCATACACAATGGTGGCTAGACTTTGTCTTCAAAACTTCAAGAGATAGTTCCCTTTGAAAACTTATCATCCTTTAAAGTTTTTATGATGATTACTATTCCTTGAGTTAATCTTCACTGCTGTTTCCTCTTTACCCTAAAAATCCTATTGTTCGCCAAGAGAAAGACTACTTAAAACTCCATTTTCCATCATCTCAATTATCCATCTTTCACTCATTTTTCCCTTTCATTTTAATCCTCAAAATGCCTTCATTTAGCCTCTAAAATATCCCAAAATCCTCTTTTAAGCCTTGTGAAATCCCTTCATATGGTTTAAAAACCCTTTTCTTCCTTATCGGAACCCTCAAAATCCTTCAAAAATCCCAAAATACCTTTGTTTTTATATTAAGGCCTTAGCCCCAACCCCTTTCTTCTGCAGATGACCGAGAGCCACGTAATCAGGCACTAAAGAGCTTAAAACCTCTTCCAGAACCTTTTTTTTCCTTTGTTTTTCATAAACACGATGCAACGATTTGAAATAAATCTAGGCCGCCGATCTCTGCAGATCAACGGCCATTGGCTCATCGCATCGCAAATCTGCATGGGTCCTTCCTTTTTCGTCTCTTTCAAAAGTTACGATGTGATCCCTCCAATCAAACCTCAGTTGTCGATCATCCCTCTGATCCAACGGCCAGCGCTTAATTGCGCATTGCAGATTCAAAAACTCCGATGCAATAAGCCCTTCTCCATCTGTCGATTTGATATGGACTGTTGAAATACACAAGAACCAACAGTTAGGATCTTATCATGCTTCGCCCATAGCCCTCCACCATCACACCCACCTATTTAATCCTGACTGTTGATCTCTCTTAGATAAAATGGTCCGCGCTCAATCGCATCGGCACATTTCATCGCCTCTTTACCCTTTCATCCCGCCGATGCAATTCTACGATCAAATCTCTATCGTTCATCTTTTTAGATCGGACGGTCCGCATTACTCCCACTCTTCAAACCCCGCCTTTCTCATTTCTCCCCATTGAAAGATCTCGACTGTCTATTCCCAAGATCCAACAGTCAGGATCTAAACTTCCATTGACCCCACCTACCATTTCCGCCAATGCATCTTGTCCTCCATTGTGTGCGATCTGCACCGTTGGATATGGTGCCTCCGATCTGACAGCTTATGCTGCGTTTCACGTAATTTTTGTGCCTGAATTTTAATATTCCAAAATTACGCGAAATGGGAAGTATTTAGAGGGACATGTGTCAAATGATGATGGAATCATGTTTTTTTGACCAAAATCTAAAACCGCTCGAATGTCGCGCGAAGACCACTAATGGTTCTCCGCTATACCTCTCCTCCCTCCGCAATGTAACTCCAGATTGGATCCTGACCGTCAATCTCTGAGATTGGACGGTCCTAAATTAATGTCACCCCGATCATTTTCCATTCACCTATTCTCCCAAATGATATATCGCAAGATCTCTGCTGTCGATCTTTGAGATCAGACGGTCTCGTTTTAATCTTGCCCTAGTTTCACCTACCATATTGATCTGCTCCCAAAAAATTTCACCAAGCAATCTAGACCGTTGATTATTCTAATCCAATGGTCCTCATTCGTCCTCACACCCAAACCTCCATTGACTTGGTTAGCTTCTCTACCAGGATTTTTTCTCCATCGCTTGCATTCGCACTTCCTCCACATCACTTCGAAACGCTTCCACCAACCCTCCTAAGTAGTTTAAACCATGAATTCGTAGGATTTAAATAATGTTTATGTGTTTTTATGCAAGTTTAAATGAAGTTAAAGTTAAACCCTCCCACATATGATTACACTGTTATTGGCCAAGGATGACGATCCTTACGACCTTTTGATACATATTAAAGGATTTCAAAGGGATAATTAAACGTTTTTAGGGAATCGATAAGTCATGATTATCGCTTTTCTAAGCAGAAACTCCAATAAACCCTTTGCGCTCCTACAAACAGCAAACACAGTCAACAATTAATTAATGAAAGGGTATCAGTGTCAAAGATGAATATTATTGCTTAATCAAGCCCAAACAAAGATCCGAAGATAAATCACCAGGTTTATGAAATAGAGAATCAGATCCAGAAGACCTCGAATGCCACATCATGGGGGCCAATTGATTCCCCAACTATTATATTGCCACCATGCAGCTTCTCTGCCTCAAGGGAATAACCAGATCAAATCTCAGTCCGAAACATTAAGGCCAAAGACAGCTGAACAGTTATTAAAAGAAAAACAAATATCATAGCTGTTAGTAGAAGTTATTATAAAGATAAGAAGAGCCTTAAATTCAATTTTTTTTACCCATTAAGTCTAAAAAGCAGAAACAAATTAAATGAAACAATGTTGTAATTCGATGCTTCCCTGCCTTATGCCTTGCATTGTTTTCAAGGCTAGGAGTTGCATTCAATGTATAATTAATTATAATTCAACCCTAGGAACTCTTCCACCTCCTCATTTTCTTATAAAATCTCCTTGAGGAGCACATTGTAAAGGGTTGGTTGGTCACTAGGTGTAATAATGAAACTCTCTGAAATAATACATAGTCTGTTCAAAGTTGAAGAAAAAATTGAAGTCTTGGAAGCTTGATGGTGATGTGACATGCTTGTTCTTGAGAAGGCTCTATCATTGGATTCATGAGCTTGGTTGTTGGTGATGTATTCTGAACTGTCTGTTGTTTTTCCTTTTTTCATTTTGTTCCGTAAATTCTTACTACAGTAGGATGAAAAGTTTAGGCTAAGAAATGACTCCTGGAAGCACCTTAGACCTGTTTATCCTTCACTATTCTATGTTTTCTTCTACTGAGGTATTTTAGAGTCTTTAATATTTATCTTTAGTTCTCATCCTTATTTATTTCTCAAATACTTTGAATAGTTGGTTCCAACATGATTCAAGGTTTTCCCTTCTTGTCTGTTGCCACTTGAAAGCTGTTTTTGAAGTCTCCCTTTGAAGTACCATTGTTTATAGTTAGCCAAGGAGGTCTGTTTCGATCATACCCTTTGTTCGTGCTTGAACAATTGTTTTAAAGGTCTTTATAGTTGTAATCATGGATTTTTTTAGGTGTTCCCTCTTCTATGACTGCAATTATCATTGAATATTTTATGTTTTCTAAGTCCTTTGAAATAAAATCTTTGAGGAAATAGGATTTGCTCCCGAATCTTAGATTTCATTTTAAAAGTTGTCTTGAGGTCATTATTTTCTTAAAGTGTGGTTTGTAGAATTCATGGTTAGCCCTGTCTATCAAATACCTCTTTATTGTTCAAGTTATGTTGTCGAGTTCCCTTTGTTGAGAATTCATTTTCTCTTTCCAAATCATTAATGTCCATCTCATTCACAAAACTAAAGGATCCTGTGGCCAAGTTAGATTTTCCCTTTGATATCCCATATCCATTAATGAGTTTTTCATAGACCTCTTCTTGAATCCATTGCCCAATGAATCAGACACTTCTTCTTTCTGTTTATATTGCCTAGACCTTTCATGTTCCGTTGTACTAATTCAACCAACCAAACAAACAAAACAAACACTTGCATTCAATAAGTAGTCTAAAATCATACTTAAAAGAAAACAAGACATAACTTTGCAAACAATTTGAGAGATCCATCTCTGAGAACAAGTGGACTAGATCCTGGAACTGTAAAGATTGGTTCTGATGTTGCCTTGTCTTTTGGTTGGCCAATCTATCAAAACATAGGATCCCAACAAATACCACCTGAAATTTAGGAAAATTTATGGTGGCAATGAGATGTGGAGGGCCCTAGCATGGAGGGGACATCTATTGAAAATGCAACAAGATGATGGAGCTTAGTGAAATGAATTCGCCTTCACTAAGTGGACCCACAAGCTATTTTTGGCGCAAAGTCTATTTTTAGACTATGTCTATTTCTAGACATATGGATCATGGTCTATGAGTTGCAGGATTCTATTTATGGATGATTGGTCGAGTTGGTAAAAATAGATGGACCTCTATTTTTAGACATTGGGCGGTTTCTACTTTTAGACTGCTGGGCTAAAAATAGAACAGTCAAATATTATTAACCCTTAATAATATTTAGACTATAAACATTATCTTATCCTCTTGGAGCACTTCAGTTTGATGCTTGGATGTGGCACATGCATCTGACAGAAGGAAATACACTTTTCCTAAGGGTTAATTGAGCTATTGCATGGTTGACTTCAGTTAGAACTCATGTGGCAGAGTTTGGTGGAGTTGATGAGACAGTTGGTGGAGTTCTGTTATGTTTAACTTAGTTGAACTAGTTGTATTTAGTCAACTGAAAAAGACACTAGTGATGAGTGGTGTGAATTAATTATTAATTAATTCACTAATTATTAACTCATAAATCAACCAAAGAACACATCAGTTAACTGCAATGCATGGACAGTTCAGTGGAGACCAGTGTTAGAGGTGGGTGAAAGGGTGTGATTGACTATCAGTTGTGACCATTGATTGTGCATGAGATTTGCGCACACTTTGATGGAGATTGAAAATGAGGATTGCACAGTTGGAGCTAGTGGGATTCGAACTTGGATCTCATTCATTACTCACTTAGATTGCGCAGTAGAGGCAGGCAAACTTGTGGAGGAGATTTGAACCCCTGACTTGTTCAAATCTCATATAGTTTGTGTGTAACTTTTGGAGATAGTACTGAGTACTTGTGAGGAGTATTGTGCTATGTATTGTTATATGTTCTCTATCATTATACTATACAGATAGTTGGGGGTTTTCAGTTATTTCTTTCCCCATTACATCTTGTGTTGATATGTGTGCTTGATTATGTTTTAATGAGCGCATGCGACTGCTTTCTATTTCCGCATATTAATGATCAATTGTAGAAGAGGTTATGTATTATGCATGAAGCTTAAATAGTGTGTAATCAAGATAATCTCGGTGAATAACTCACAAATTATTCAAATTTCTACATGGTATCAGAGGAGAATTGATCATCGGATCTATTACAGTGATTACAATTATTTTCGGTAGACAGAGTTTGTAACGGGTCAGGTAGCCTCTGGATCCATCCTTTCTTTGAAAGGTGATATATCCAGTAAATTCCCTTACATTCGATCTCTGTGCTAGAAATAATTTTTTCTCACAGATCCAAAAGCAGCTGAGTTTTTTGAGCTTGGAATTCGAATTTGCAGTAGTTTTCTTGGTGCCAAAGTTGAAATGTCTTTCAATGGATTGCGACTGGAATATTCCCTTGAGGGTAGTTCGAATTATGTTGCATGGAAGGAACGGATGGAGGTGGCATTAGATGATAACGGGCTGAAGGAGTTCATAGAAGCTGAGATCCCAAAGCCTACTGATGCTGCTCAAGTTGAGGCTTGGCAAAAGAAGATGGCGAAATGTCGAAGAATTCTGTTGGAGGGTGTAAAGGATCACATTGTATCCAGCATGCATGGAAAAGATTCTCCATACTTTATGTGGAAAGCGTTGATAGATTTATTCCAGAGAAAGAGCGACCAGAGGAAGTTTGCGCTCAAGGATAAACTCAGACACATAAAGATGGAGAAAGGCGACAGTATGCCCAAGTACCTCACGAAGTTCATCTAATGCAGGGATGAGCTGGGAAGTGTGGGGGTGACTGTTGATGATGAGGAATTGGTGAGCTTGGCTCTCCTTGGTATTCCAAAGAGTTGGCATGCCTATCAAGATTCTGTCAATGGTCGGGAGAAATTGCCAGGATGGGAGCGACTTTGGTCGGATCTTGTGCAAGAGGAGATAAGGCGGAATACCAGAGACGAATCTTCATCAAAGGCATCTGATGAAGAAAATTGCGCTTTGGCTACCAAAGTAAAGAATGGGAAGAGCAAGAAATCTTCTCATTCCGGTGCGAAAGGCAAGAAGCAAGACATGTCCAAGGTGAAGTGCTGTCACTGTCACCAGCACGGACATTATGCCACAAATTGTCCGCAGAAGAAGAAAAATAAGCAAGCTTCTGGATTAGCAGCGGGAGAGGCCTTAGCCTCGCAGTTTGAGCTCGATTTTTCACTGATCGCATGCTTGGTCTCAAGTGTGATGGGATCAGTATGGTTCTTGGACAGTGGTGCATCTTTTCACATGACTGGAGATCAAGGTATGTTTTCAGATCTGGATGAGAAAGATCTTGGAGTGCACATTGAGATGGGCGATGATGGTAGATACAGTGTGACCGGTATCGGTACCATTTCCTTTGAGAGGGAGTCTGGTAAACCCTTCGTATTGAAGGAAGTGATGCATGTTCCAGGATTGAAGAAGAATCTGATCTCCGTGGTGATGTTAGAAGAGAAGGGGTATGATGTTTTCTTCAGCGAGGGAAAAGCCTTCCTGTGTACTAAGACAACTAGAGATACCCGGAAGATAGGGGTTCGAGTCAAGAACCTTTATCAGTTTCAAGTAGATGGCTGTGCAGCAATGGCATGCAAGGCGGAATGAGTGGTGAGCCGGGATGATGGCGAGTTGTGGCACCAGAGATTGGGCCACCTTCACCATGGCGCTTTGAAGATACTGCAGTAGATTTCTACTGGGCTTCCTAAGGGCACTCTTGCGCAGTCAGATCAATGCAAGGGGTGTACCTTGGGAAAATTTGTGAAAACCACCTTTCACGAGAAGGATAGTCATGCCACGACGATCCTTGAGAGAATTCACACAAACATGTGTGGACCTTTCTCAATAGCTTCGACAGAAAAGCACAAGTACTATGTGATCTTTGTTGATGATTTTTCTCGGAAGTGCTGGATCTTCTTCATGCAAAAGAAGAACGAGACATACTCAAAGTTCTGTGAGTTCAAGGCGCTGGTTGAGAAGGAATTGGGGAAGCATGAGAAGGCTCTTAGGAGCGACAATGGTGGTGAATTCATCTCTGCTGAATTCAAATAATTTTGTAGCGCAGAAGGGATTCAGAGAGAGCTCATTGCACCTCATAACCCACAGTAGAATGGGGTTGCTGAGTGGAAGAACAGAATGATCATGGGTACTGCACGGGCGATGTTGCATGATCAGGGCCTACCCCTTCACTTGTGGGTGGAGGCATGCAATACTGTAGTATATGTGCAGAACCGTTGTCCTCACAAGATACTTGGCATGAGTACACCGAAGGAGGTGTTTTCTGGTAAGAGACCTGATATTTCCCATTTGAGGATTTTTGGTTCACCTATCTACTTGCACGTGACAAAGGATGCCAGGAAGAAGCTGGATCCGACTACAGAGGTTGGGATATTTGTGGGGTACACTGATACACCCCACAACTATCATGTGTATTTTCCAGACAGTCGCAAGACTTTTGTGCGAAAGGATATAAAATTTCAGGAGGAGAAAGCCATGAAGTGTTCGCTTGAGAGGGAGCCACACTTGCACGTAGATGAGGAGCTATTAGTTCCTAAGGATGAGCTTCAGGATGTGGATCAGCCACAAGAGGAAGTTCATGGAGTGGAAGAGACAATTCATGCAGCGCCAAACATCAGAGGGCACAAGCGCACTACAGAAGCTGAGCGACTGGCTCAAGATGCAGAGAAGATTGTAGGACCACCTACAGCATAGCGTAGACAGAGACAGTCACCAGATCGGTACACTGGATACATGGCTCTTGTGAGAAAATGTATCATGACAGAGCCATCCTCTTTCGAGGAATCTATAGAGGACCCCGCATGGGTAGATGCCATGGTGGAAGAGTATGATTTGATTGTCAAAAATATTGCATGGGAGATTGTCCCAAGACCGGAGGGGAAATCAGTGGTGGGTTTGCGATGGATCTAACAAGTGAAGCAGGGGGCTGACAGGAGTGTGGATAAGTACAAGGCAAGATTTGTTGCCTGTGGCTTCTCACAGATCGAGGGGATCGATTATGAGGAGACTTTTGCACATGTCACAAGGTACTCTTCCATACGGACGATCTTGGCTCTCTCAGCGTAGATGGGGTGGCACATCCATCAGATGGATGTGAAGACTGTGTTCCTCAATGGAGTCATTGAGGAGGAGGTGTACATAGAGCAGCCTTAAGGTTTCGAGATCTTCAGCAATGAGTTGCATGTGTGTTGACTCAAAAGAGCACTGTACGGGTTGAAGCAAGCACCTCGTGCTTGGTACACACGGATAGACAGTTATTTCACCGGACTTGGATTCTCCAAGAGTGAGGCGGATCCTAACCTGTACTAGATTGTGGTGGAGGGGAAGTTGCTGATCATTGTACTGTATGTAGATGATCTGATTTTGACGGGTGATGAGCTGTTGATACTTTCATGCGAGGAGGATCTTGCTAGAGAGTTTGAGATGAAGGACTTGGGCCTCCTTCATTATTTCCTGGGATTGGAAATTTGGCAGCGCAGTGATGGACTATTTGTTTCTCAGGGTAAGTATGCCCGAGAAATATTGGAGAAGTTCAACATGCATGGCTGCAAGCCTGTTGATACTCCTCTTCTTGGAGGTTGGAGGAAGGAGGATGCTACTTCAGCGGAGGTAGTGGATGCCACTGTTTATCGATAGTTGGTGGGGTCGCTTATGTATCTGGTCAATACACGACCCGATATATGCTATGTTGTTAACCAGCTTTCGCAAGCCATGGTTAAGCCTACCAAGCTCTTCTGGAAGGCAGGAAAGCATGCATTGTTTTATCTTAGAGGCACATCAGGATATGGCTTGTGGTACAGACAAGAGGATGAGGTGAAGCTATGTGGCATCACGGATGTAGATTGGGCAGGGAGCCCAACGGACAGAAAGAGCACATCTGGAGGGATCTTCAGTATCGGGTCGACAGAAGTTTCTTTGTACAGTAGGAAGAAGATATCCGTGGCACTCAGTTCAGCAGAGGCTGAGTATATGGCAGCAAGCTTGGCTGCATACGAGGCCATATGGATGAGGAAGATTCTGGTCGGGTTGTTCGGGTCACACTTGGAGCCTACTGTGATTTATTGTGATAACCAGAGTTGCATTAAACTCTCGGCTAATCCAGTATTTCATGATAGATCCAAACACATCGACATCAAGTACCATCATATCAGAGATTTTGTGCAGCGGAGAATCATGTTACTTTCATACATTCCCACGGAGGATCAGGATGCTGACATCTTGACAAAGGCGCTCACCGGGAGAAAATTTGAATACCACAGAGGCAGGATAGGGGTTGCAGATAATCCATATCTTGTTGAGAGGGAGTGTTGGAAATGCAACAAGATGATGGAGCTTAGTGAAATGAAGTCGCATTCACTAAGTGGGCCCGCAGGCTATTTTTGGCGCAAAGTCTATTTTTAGACTATGTCTATTTTTAGAGATATGGATCATGGTCTATGAGTTGAAGGATTCTATTTATGGATGATTGGTCGATTTGGTAAAAATAGATGGACCTCTATTTTGAGACATTGGGTGGTTTCTATTTTTAGACTGTCGGGCTAAAAATAGAACAGTCAAATATTATTAACCCTTAATAATATTTAGACTATAAACATTATCTTATCCTCTTGGAGCACTTCAGTTTGATGCTTGGATGTGGCACATGCAGCTGAAAGAAGGAAATACACTTTTCCTAAGGGTTAGTTGAGCTATTTCATGGTTGACTTAAGTTACAACTCATGTGGTAGAGTTTGGTGGAGTTGATGAGACAGTTGGTGGAGTTGTGTTATGTTTAACTTAGTTGAACTAGTTGTATTTAGTCTAACTGAAAAATACACTAGTGATGAGTGGTGTGAATTAATTATTAATTAATTAACTAATTATTAACTCATAAATCAACTAAAGAACACATCAGTCAACTGCAATGCATGGACAGTTTAGTGGAGACCAATGTTAGAGGTGGGTGAAAGGGTGTGATTGACTATCAGTTCTGACCATTGATTGTGCATGATATTTGCACACACTTTGATGGAGATTTCCAATGAGGATTTCGCAGTTGGAGCTAGTGGGATTCAAACTTGGATCTCATTCATTACTCACTTGGACTGCGCAGTAGAGGCAGGCAGACTTGTGGAGGAGATTTGAACCCCTAACTTGTTCAAATCTCATATAGTTTGTGTGTAACTTTTGGAGATAGTACTGAGTACTTGTGAGGAGTATTGTGCTATGTATTGTTACATGTTCTCTATCATTATACTATACAGATATTTGGGGGTTTTCAGCTATTTCTTTCCCCATTACATCCTGTGTTGATATGTGTGCTTGATTATGTTTTAATGAGCGCATGCGACTGCTTTCTATTTTCGCATATTGATGATCAATTGTAGAAGAGGTTATGTACTATGCATGAAGCTTAAATAGTGTGTAATAAGGATAATCTCGGTGAATAACTCAGCAAATTATTTAAATTTCTACAATATCCTCTTCTTTTTCATTTTCTTCTTCCTCTTCACAATCTATGTAAAATAATTTCTTCTCAGCACACTTATGATGTTTAGTGTATTTTCTATCACAACTATAGCAAATCCCTTTTGCTCTTTTTTCTTCCAATTTTTCTGGCGTCAACCTTGTAGGTTGTGGAAATATAGGCGTAGTAACACTTCCTTCTTTATAGAAGTGACTAGTAGGCTTCCTTGTCGCAATAATTTTACATTCAATTCTTGTTGCCAACCTGAATGCCTTCTCCAATGAATTAGGTTCCAAAATGCGAACTTCGTGTTGGATGTTATCCTTTAAAGTACCTATGAAGAGATCAATCTTGTGTTCCTATGGAATATCAGTTACCCTTATATTCAATTTTTGGAAGTCCTCAATGTGCTTCCCCACTAAACCCTTCTATTTGAGGTTTATCAATTGGCTAAAGAAGGTGTCGCTCTTTGTATCCTCATAATGTGCTATCATTTCCTCCATAAAAATTGACCAAGTGAACTTTTTTTTACAAGATAAAAGCCATCGATACCATAGAAATTTATTTTGTTCTAAATGTAAAGTTGCAATGCGTACCTTTTGTGTGTTTTGCACATTATGGAGATCAAAATATTGCTCCATTTGTAGTATCCATGTTACAGGATCCTTTCCATCAGAATTACTCATATCCATTTTTGGAATATGGTGGTTCTTCCCGCTAACATTAGAGTTTATGAAGTCACGATTAACATTTATTTTTTTCTCATCATGAGTTTCGTCTACTATCTTTTCACCATTAGGAAACATTTCTTGTATCAAATTTGTCAAACTTTCCATGTTTTCTTTTAGATCATTCTTCATGTTTTCCATGTTGTCTTTATTTTTTTCATCGATCTTAGCTTCCATGTCATCCATCTTAAATTCCATGCCATCTATCTTAGATTCCACACCTTTCTTCAAACCATCCATCTTCGCTTCCACGCCTTTCTTCAAAACATCCATTTCTTTTTTGTTGCTCTTTGCGAGAGCGAAATTTGGTGCACTTGCTCTTGTAATTTTGATAGATCATGTTGCAATTCTTCATCTTCATGAGTCATAGTAGAGCCTTCTGAAGTCTTAATGGGTGTTGAATTATTTTTACTGGGATTTTTTTTTTGAACCCAATACTGATATATATTCTACAATATTCCCTTGGAATCAATTCAAATTGATTCTTCAAACAAGACTTATGCAATTCGTAAAAAAAATACATAGCTTTTTCTTGCTTTTGAGGAGATCGATATTGAAATTGGATTATATTTACGATTGCAGCTCATCAATATCTAAAACTGAGCACTGATTTATCCTTCTGAATTATCTTTCGAATGCCACAAGTCTGACTTGATTTGGATTCTCCATGACAAATTTATGTCCAATCTCCCATAATGACCTAATTATGGATTGGTTCAGTAGAGAGAACTTGTGCCAATTGCCACGTATCACTGTTTCGTATTTTAGATCTGAAATTGATAGAAAGGAAAATAAATTCCATGTACTTGTGACCAATTTTTACGACACTCCAATCCGATGCTCAGAGAGAGAGTTATGAATATTTTTCCACGATCACCTCTTTGAGATGAAATTCAGGAGCCTGAAAAAGCACTACCTTCCACAGATCATATCTCTAAAAATATTGTGAACCAAGCTCTAAATTTTTTTGAAGAGTTTCCTCAGGATTTCAGCTTCACACCATAAAAAATTTATTTCCTAAAACTTCGTAGAAAAAACTTTATAGCGCAAATTCCACGATGACCCGTTTATATTAAATTGAGGAGCCTGGAAAATTACCTAACTTCCACAGATCATATCTCCGAAATTATTGCGAACCAAGCTCTGAAATTGTTTGACGATGTTCCTCAGGATTTCAGCTTCGTACCCTAAAAATTTCAACTTTTGAAACTTCGTATAAAAAACTTTATAGAGAAAATGCCACGATGACCTGTTTGGAGCAGCAAAAACCTAGAATCCAAAGCTCTGATACCAAATTTTGTGAAACCAACTCCAAAAATAGAAGAAAAGAGATATCAATGCATTATAAATAAGACACTTCGAAGGGGAAACCTCCAATACATTACACGAATGAAAAATTCTTCGATGATACAAATTACAAAACCTCCTTCCTATATCTAGGAGTCCATGGGGCCATAATCTAATCCTAGTGGGGCCACAATGTAATCCTAGCCAACCTAACAATAATAATTTAAGGGCACAATAATAACAATATGGGGGTTACAGGGGTACAATAATAACAATAAGGGGGTTACACTAACAACAATAAGGGACTATACTAGTAATATAGGGACCTAACAAAAGTTGAGTTGTGGTGGTCTAGAGTGATATAGGACAAGTGTTCAACTACAAACGAGACATACCTTGAAGGGACACAAGCTAAGTTGCAACAATTTCCATAAGGGAAGGAAGAGTGAGCCAAGGGGAGGTTGTGTAGGCTCATAGAGAGTCTAGCTTCAAAGGGAGACTATGAAGGAGAGTAAGCTTCCCAATGGAAGTCTACCCTATAGGGTTCAATCGATATAGTGGAGTTTTCAAAGCCATGAGAGGAAAATCACAAACCATGTGAGGAAAATCATGCGAGTGTAAGGAAAGTAATATCTTATATGAGCATAGTCATGGTGCACATAAGGAAATTCATACACCATGCAAGGAAAATTGTGGATTATGCAATGTAACTCGCGATCCTGGTAAGGTAAGATGTGGCACATGTGAAGAAAATCATGTCTATCTAAGGAAATTAATGGAGATGGAAATTTGTATAGGTATGGTATCTTCAGAGATCTAGATCTTCCCGAAGGACATGGTTGTAGATTAGATTTGAGGTAGGGAAAATTCCATGTAGTGGTGGGAATACCTTCCTCAATAAAAGGGAGTGTTGAAATTTGGATAGCTTAGAAGTTATTTCCAGGAGAAAAAAAACCCAAAAAGGGGGGTTTGTTGGGAAATTACCCAAGTTTGGGCACTTTTATCCAAATTAGTGGGCTTGGAACCCAAGAAAATATTATATTATAATTTATTCTTAAGTAATTTAGTGGGGAATACCCTAAAGGACCAAGGGTTCCCTAAGTGACTAATGGAAAAGTATAAATATAAGGCCAAATGAGATGTAAATCACAAAGTGATAATTTCATTTGTGGAGTAATGTAAGCCCTAGAGCGGTCGTAGAACTTGGAGGATAGTCAAAACAAGGACACATTTTGTTGGAGATCGCATGGAGTTCTGTCATGGAGGTTGAGGCCTACATCTAATGGGCTGAGGTTCATCTGTTTAGTTTTAGGTAGGTTGATGCTAGACTATTAGAGGCCAATGGAATAGGGTGGCTTGGTTAGGTCTGCTATGGGCTACAAGCAAGATATATGAGGTTATTAGGGCTGGTTAGAGGTCATTGTTAAGGCAGACTGAGGAGGAGGTTGTTGAAGGGAAGACACATGCCTAACAATGGATGAAGGTTTTTAAATAAGGAAACCCACAATAGATTTAATAATTGTCACTGGCGTAGGAAGACATCCTAGGGGTTTTTATAGGAGAAAGCATGTAAAAGAGAGTTGTTTGAGGTTTTCTAAGGGAATCTACAGGTGGTGGAGAGAGGTATAAAACTTGTGGAAGGGTCCAACTATGGTTTGGGTAAGGATGAAGCCTATATGGTGTCTACGAGGAATTTTTTAGGAGACGAAAGGTCTCTTTAGGCCTATGCAAGAAGGTCATGGCCTGAGTTAAGGATCTCAAAATCAACAAAGAGGGCAATCTGTTGATTGAAATGTGTTAGAAGTAATCTCTTGTTGGACAACAAGAAGTCTGTGGGTTGAAGGGATAAGTGTTGGTGTGCCAAAATTCCCTATTTTTACCCCCTTCTATAACCATTAACCTTTGTTTCATCTCTATAAACCTTTCCTTTCTTTCACTAGTACAAGAAACTGTCATTCCTAAATAAACTTCATATTTCATGATTAAGGTTTATTAGGTGCTTTATTAATAATTTTAAATAGATTTCTTGCCAATAAAAATTCCTTGTAACTTATATTTTCTTTCCTAAAGGTATTTGATAAGCTAAGTAGTAATCATAATGTTAGCATGATCTAAGTGCAAGCAAATTATTGCACCACCGACAATCAACGTTTTGTGGTCTCCGCAGCAGTTCGATCACTCCACGTGGGTGTTTTGGTCCACGTATTCTATTTCAGTTGTGGATTAACTGATTTAAAATACAAGCAGAGTTTAGTTAGGGATGCTTCCAAATGCAGGGTCTATGACGAGTAATTAGCTCATAAACTATCATAGTTGCTAGCCCAAGTATGTAATTTTGTTTGTTAATCCATTTTCAAAACACTTGATTTGGGAACGACTTTGTAATTAGAAATCACGGCCATAGGCCTAACGACTATATAAAAGAAAGATCTTAGAGAGAACTAGGTTATCGAAGCGGTATCAATAGTAGTGTGACTGTAATATTTTTTTGTAATTTTGTTATCACCCTTGCTCTGGGGTTGGAATTAAGATATAATGTATGTTTTTTGGCCGAAGATAATACAAGGAAATGAGCCATGATTTTTCCACATTGCATCTGATCTTTTGTTGATGCATTTATTAAAGTGATGAAGAGTTTTGTTTCCTAAAAAAAGGGAAATGAGTTAGTTGGCTAGGGCCCAACCAACCCAGCTCATTTAACCTCGTGCCTTCGTTATTTTAAAGGTTTGTGTGTTGATTTAATTATTTGCAGTTGTGTGGCTTAAACCATTATTTCATTCTTGCTTCAGAGTTCTGATTTAATTTCATTTAATAGTCAAGGTGTGAACGGATCCGTTGCGTGGAAGTTTCAATTGAATTCATTTATTTCTTGAAATTTCTTTCCTGGTTTTATTCATCTTGGATCATGCAGGAAGGTTCTTCTTGAACCAGTGCATGTAGGATTCTGCACTATGGTTTGCTCAATTATTTACAGCAAGCGTTCGTTTCTTTTTTTTTCCGCATATGACTTAATTTACTTCATCAAGAAAGCGTTATCATTAGAAGACTCCTGATATTAAAATCTAATTTTTTTAGGGTTAAGAATGACATCGTGAAAAAAGAAAGGACACTATTCCAACATTTTAATTTATGTTTGCACTCCACAATTTAAGGAAAAGAATTAAAATAAATATGTAACATTATAAGTGAAGTTGTCGAGAGTTAAATTTGATTGCATGCAAATTCCTTTGACTAAAAGTTTTATTTTTCATTATTGAAGATTTTTTCGCTTTATAAGTTTATTTTTTTATTCCAAGTTCATTTAATTAAAAGCATTCTTTTCCGTGTGTAATTTATCTCAGAATGCAGCTCACAATTTCAATTCTTTTCAACACGTTCTTTGATTTTTTACGAAAGTAAATTGGAAACCTTGGTGAAGGGAGCTCTGTCCCTGAGCAAGGGCTAGTGTCCTATTACAGGAACAGAGGCTCTAAGACTTAAGGATTAGAGCACCTACATCAATACATAATTCTTGAGTATAAGAAGGTAAAATATACTTTTCACATAAGTTCTGTACCTGCACTAGTGCAAGCAAATTGAAAGAGTACAAGAACGATTGTTTTGTGTAAAAGGAAAATAAGTTAGAAAGAAGATATTTTCAAGGGCCCACTTGTTAAAATGATACCATCTATACTGAAGATAAACATATAGTTTTATTTCAACATTTAATATTTTTTCCAGTAGTGTGAAAGTTCCTTTACTTGATTTCTTCGCAAATGCATTCTTTTACATTCCAGCACAAGAATTTATTTGGTGTCAATTAACTTTGAATTTTTTTTCTATTTGATTCTGAAATATTTCAATTAAGAAGTAGCAATAGGAAAATTTCATACCATTTCTCGCATTTCCTGTGCTTCATCTCTAAGTTTACGAAACCCTCGGGTTCACAATTAAGTGTTGAAGGAGCTTGCTTAAGTGTAATTCTTGCACCCAACATTTTGGCACCGTTGCCGCAGAGGTGATTTGAATTGGTAATAATTTTCCATTTTTTTGCAATAGGGGTAAGTTTGCTATTATTTTTTCCTGCAGTGTGCTTCTATTGTTTGAAGGAATTTATAGCTGTTGAGTTATTTTTGAATTTGCAGCATTTTATTGGAATTTTGTTTTGTCATTTTTTGAAATGAATGCCTAAAATATGTAGGGGTCCAAAGCACACTAAGGGCCAAGGAAATAATAATAAATCTGAAATCAAATATTATATTGGGCCTTCTTTTGTAGGCAAAAAATCCAAACAAAACCATAATCATCACGCAGGAACTGTCCTCTTGGATTCTGGAAACAATAGTCCAGGGGTGACACATCCCACGAAGGGGAGGAAGGAGACTATCAAAACCCATATTCAGCCTTCCCAACCTGTTCAGAGTAGTTTTATTGGAGGAACGAAAATGGTAGATCATGAAGACTATGCAGAAGGAACTCATGAAAATCAGGTAAATGTGGAACATTCACTTTTGGATTTCCAATTGTGGATCCGGATGTAACTGCGCAAATGAAAAATATACCACCATTAGCTCTTCCTCATTTCTATGGTTAAGTACATGAAGGCCCAGACTCTTTCTTATTTGAGTTTGATATTTTTTGTAGAAGTTATGATTATTCATCTGATGCTCAGAAATTAAAGTTGTTTCCTACAACTCTCAAGGATGTAGCGTTACGCTGGTTCATGGGACTAGGGGGAACACTATAGCTTCTTGGGAACATATGAAGAGAGTTTTCTTATCAAAATATCAGGAATATTGTAAAACAAGAGATATTGAAGATGAAATCCTTACTATCATATAAAATGATGATGAGACTCTATAGGACTACTTAGAGAGATTCTTGGACATCCTTCAAAGGTCAAATCACAAATTTGATCTAAGTACCATTAGAACCTTGTTCTGACGTGGGCTTACTGATGATGATAGAAATAATCTAAATTTTTTAGTACAGGGCCAGAAGTATTTTGATAAAATCTGTGACTTGTGCAGGAAATTCTCTAGGAACCAATATAGATCTGGTAAAGGAATTCAAAATAGAAATAAGAAAACCAAATCTACTAATTCTATGATCATTGGATTGGAGAATAAAATGGACAATATGAAAATTGAAATAATGAATACTATTAGCAAACAAATAGACTCCTTGAAATTTCAGCAAAAACTTGTAGAAGAACAAGAGTCATTGTGTATTTTTTGTCCAAAGTGTAGGAAAAAACATATTTTAAAGGAATGTCCTCTTGATATAAAAGGAACTAATAAGTGTGCAATTTGTGCAGAAAACCATACCACCGAAAAATGTCCCTCCATACATGGGTTGAAAGTTGTATTTGAAGGAGAACAACCTGAAGCTGAATCATTGCATGCTATGGGAGCATGAAGAAAATGGCCTTAGGTAAGTGCAGCTGTGGCTCCTGAATTCCCCCCACATTTCTTTTGTTATAATGCACATCCATATTCCTATCCTAACACTAGTCATTCTCAACATTGGCAGCATGGGAACCAGTATCATTATGGACATCCCTCCCAATCTTGGAAATAAGGATGGAAAGGGAAAAACCATTCACACCATTCCTATCCTTCACCTATGCAGTCATACCCACCTACATATGCACCTTACCCAATGCCACAACCATCATTACCTCAGCTGATTCAACCAATGCCACCATTGCCTTTACCCCCACTTTTTCGACCTCCGTAGTTGCCTACGCAACCCTTACCCAACCCCAATAAAAAAGCGATACAAATGATACATTCCATGAACCTGCTTTCCTTATCCAAATATCAATCCATGCTAGTTGGATTCAATGATCTTGAACTGATATTCGGGAATATAATAGCCATAGAAAAGCATAAACAACCTATAGTGATTATCGAAGAGAAAGGTGAGGAGGAAACTCCTGAGCATTCTGAAAATAATGTCACCATTCAGCCTATCCCCGTACCCTCAGAGCCTTTACCATATTCTTCCAACTGACCTCCCTATCTAGAGAGGCTAGTTGTTGAGAAGAATGACCTCATTCTTAAGTTTAGGCTGGCCTCCAAGCTTAGGAACCTCTTCATAAAGGTTCCTTTACTTCAAGCTATCAAATAGATGCCCATTTGTACAAAAATCATTATGGAACTTTGTCTCAAGAATCTAGGAAGGAGAATATTGAAACCTTAAACCATTTAATTTGTTGGAAGAGAAGCATAGTTAATGACGGGGTGTATGCTCATGGAGAAATATACTGATCCCAGAAATCATGTTTTCTCTGTTTAGATAGGTGATGTACTTGTCTCCAATGTACTTATAGACCTAGGAGAAACCATTAATGTTATGACCAAGAAAATCATGGATCAAATTGGATTGGTCCATATTCGTCCTACTCCTACTGTGCTTGAATTGGAAAATAGATCTAAAATCAAGCTAGAAGGGGTGTTGGATGATGTGGTAATTTTGTTAAATTCCTGGGAATACCTCGCAAAATTCATTGTGCTACACTCAAAGAATGATGTGGGAGGACATCCCTTGATCTTGGGATGACCATGGCTTGCTACAGTCGATGCTTATATTGGATTTATATTTCCCATGGAGATTCTAGGAAGAAGGTCACTTTGTATCCACCCGCTAGATCCATTCAGGAGTTCTGATACACTTTGTGGTTAGACTACAATAGTGATGAGGAGACTCAGTAATTTTCCATGATACATCAATATGTCGAGTCCTCACGGGAGGGTGAGATTCAAGACTTCCTAAACAATCTAGACACTATGCTCAATTTTGAGTCATTGACTCAAATTTATAGTCTAGTTTTTTAGGAAAGTAACGACTCTCTACCTCCATCACCACCATATTTAGTAACACCTATATGTAATCTTGAGCCTAATAATACTCTTGTTGAGATTATTCTGGGAAAATATTTACATACCAATTAGGACTTGGAATCATCCCAGCAAGAGAAACTTGTGATTTTGTTGTGAAACCATCTTGATACCTTTGCATGGGGTTATGAAGATATGAAAGTCATCCCTCCTGAAACTTGTACTCACCATATCTATATTCAGGATGGAGCCTGGCCCATCTAACAACCCCAAAGGTGTATGAACCCACCTCTAAGAGATGTTGTAAAATAAGAATTGCAAAAACTCTTGGATGCTAATTTTATCTATCCTATTTCTGACAGCCAGTGGTATCTCCATTGGTATTAGTCCCGAAGAAAGATGGGAGATGGTGTATTTTCATTGACTATAGAGAATTGAATAAAGCCACTCTTAAGGATTACTTCCCCTTTCCTTTTATCGATTAGGTAATCGATACCCTTGTTGGTAAGAAGTACTTTTATTTTTTAGATGGCTTTAGTGGTTATAACCAAATACAGATTGAACCTGAGGATTAAGACAAAACCATTTTTATATGTTCATGGGGAAAATTTGCCTACTGAGTGCTTCCCTTTGGGGTGTGTAATGCCTTGACTACCTTTCAAAGGGCAGCCTTGGCTATTTTTTCTGACCTTGAGTGTGTGGAAATATATATGGATGACTTTTCTGTGTTTGGTGATTCATTTGAGGGAGCCCTCAAAAATCTAGAAAAGCACTTCTTTGTTGCCAAGAAGCTCATCTTGCCTTAAGTGACAGAAAGTGTAGATTGATGTGCAAGGCAGGGGTGGTTCTTGGCCATCTTATTTCAGATAAAGATATCCAGGTTGACCCTGCAAAAATAGAAATTATTTTGAGTCTTCCTGTACCCAAAACTCAAAGGGAAGTGAGAGGTTTTCTAGGACATGCGCGCTACTATAAGAAATTCATTGAGAATTTCTCTAGGATAAATACCCCATTTTTTTGACTTTTGGCTAAGGATAGTGAGTTTTCTTGGTCTACAACTTGCCAAAAGTCCTTTGAGACATTAAAGGAAAAATTAGTTCAGGCACCAGTTTTGAGAGGACCAAACTTTTCCCTGCCATTTCATATTTCCTCTGATGCCTCAGATACTGATTTTGGTGTAGCTTTAGGACAGGAGGAAGATAAACAATCCTATGCCATTTACTTCATCAGTGAAAACATGTCACCCGCTGAATTGAATTACAAATTTAATGAGAAAGAGTTTTTAGCTATAATATTTTCTATTAATCAATATAGACACTACATTACAGGATATGAAGTCTTTTCACATACTGATCATTCTACAATAAAATATTTGATGAATAAAACATTAACTAGCAGTAGAGTGACTAGGTGGTTATTATTATTATAGGAATTTAATATTACTATTGTTGATAGACCAGGAAAAACTAATGTGGTAGAATATTTTCTTTCAAGATTTAAAAATCCTGGTGAAACAATTTCTGTTGATGACGATTTTCCTAACAAAAATATTTTTTCTGTGTCAACATAATCCCCATGGTTCACTGACATAACTAAATATTTAGTCACTGGAAAAAAACCACCTCACTTATTTGCTCGTGAAAAGCATAATACATATAGAAGAGTGCTGCATATTCTTGGGTTCAAGGAGACCTCTTTTACACTGGACCAGACCTTATTATCCGTAGATGTGTAAGAAAGGAAGAAGTGGTTGATATCTTAAAATATACCCATGATGAACCTTTGGGAGGTCACTTCGCTGAAAAGAGAACTGCATACAAAGTTTTACGAGCTAGATATTTTTGGCCCTCCTTGTTCAAGGATGCCAAACAATTTATCAAGCGATGTGATAGATATCAACGAGTTGGTCGACCTAATCAAACCAATGAAATTCCTTTATGTCCTTAGGTCATGATTGAGCCTTCTGAAAAATGGGCCATTGATTTTGTAGGACCAATGAATCCAACATCATTAAACAACAAGCATATTTTGGTTTGTACATATTTTGTTACAAAATGGGTAGAAGATAAAGTTGTTTCTTTTGCTACTGAAAATTTTTTTGTTGATTTTATTTTTACTGAAATATTTAATAGATTTGGTGTGCCTAGAGAGATTTTTTCTGACAATGGTATGTAGTTTATTTCTAATCTGGTACAGGGTCTGATGGAGAAATACAAAATTCAGCATAGGAAATCTACACCATATCACCCGTTACAAAATGGTCATGTGGAGTACACAAATAAAGTAATTGAGTCAATCCTCACAAAGACAGTAAATATCCATATAAAGGATTGGGCTAATAAATTACCAGAAGCCTTGTGGGCATATCGAACCGCTTGGAGGAACAACAAAGGAAACACACCATATGAGATGGTGTACGGGAAACAAGTCCTCTTGCCAATATAGTTCCAGATCAAGACTTTTAGAACTATAGTCCAATTGGGGCTAGATATTTCTAAAGCACAACAAAAACATCTCCTACATTTGAATGAGTTAGATGAATTCTGAAGGGATTCTGTTCAGCAGAACATATTGGTTCAAAAACACCGCAAGAAGTGGCATGATAAGTCTATCCGAAAGAAGAAAGTTCAACCAGGTGATTGGGTACTCCTTTATCATTCTAGATTTAAATATTTCAAAGGGAAATTCCATACATGATGTATGGGACCTTATGAGGTACTTTAAGTGTTTGATAATTGAGCGGTAGAAATCAAAACTATTGATGGACAGAATTCTGTGTTCTTGGTAAATGGGCATAGACTAAAGGTGTATTTTCAGCCCCTTATTAAAAGAGATTTTATGTAGCAAGTCCAACAAAAATCTAAAAAAGAGATGGTAGGTGGCAACACTGACCTGTTGAAGATGTGATTATTTCTTTTCCTTATATAATAAAAAAAAATGATAAAAATAAAAATATATAAAAAGAAAATTTTTCCTGTAATTATGAAAATCAGTTGACTGACATGATTTCAGAAGGATCAACGTGAAAACCAGCATGCTGGAAGGAAGATCAAAATTTCAATAAAAAGGGAATGTTGCTTGATTTTTATATATGCTGGCTATCACCAAGAAGAAGCAGGTTCAAGGAACAAAGCTCTTACCTAAGTTTGGGATAACTAGCATGGAAATTTTTATCCAAGTAACACCTAATTCCTGCTGCATTTACTTTTCCGGCACAAGTGCAAGCATATTTTGAGGGTAAAATTCTACCTTTCGTCTATTTCTTGTTTCATAATTCCCACTATTTTTCTTTTCTCAATCCCATAATGGACTACCTTCCTTTTTCTTCTAAGAAACTACCCTTACCTGATTTCGTAAAATCCCTCTTTCTCCCTTAAATTTTTTCCCACATCCTTTTTCGTTTGTCCCCCTTGGTGACACTATTCTTGGAATCCTTGCCATAATGTTCCTTTCCATTCTAAAAATTACCCCCTTCCAACTTCTTTATCCACTCATAAATTGATTACGAGATCTGATGCAGTAAAATCATAAGACATGCTGATGAAACACCAGAGGATGGTGAATAAAAATTCTCTTGTATATTCAAGAAAAAATTTAGTCTAGCCAAAGAAATGTGTTCTATCAGAATTTTCTTATTCCGGTAAAATCCCCAGTGTAGAAATTTGCATTGCAAGGATGTTCAGTGCAATCACATTGTAGTGCAAGCAGGATCAGTGAAGGCACGACTAGTGTAAGCACGCGCCCGACTGAGAAAACACAAGTGTAAAAGTATTTAACACAGTACATGAGCGCTTGATGTAAAATTATTATGAAATTTTTTTATACATGAATGATTGCTGCACTAATAGATCATAACATTAAATTATTTAAATTTTGGTTAACACTCTGCTTTATCATTTACTAACTTAGGGAGAAATGATTTAAGTGCAAGATATTTCTGGTTCTGAAGTCTAATCCCTTTAATCGGTACTGAAGTACATCTTAAATGAATTATGAGGCAAAACATGGGATAGTACAGATCTACCCAAAACCCCATGCTTACCTCCTTTGAAAGATTTACCATCACTTTTTCATCATAACCTCACCTCATGATCTGATCACCATGACCATTACACCTTCGCCGTAAAAACCTTCACTCCTCCAATTATTGTTTCTTGCCTGTAGCAACTTGATTCATGTATGCACCGATGCGAGGCATCGTTTGTAATGATTGAATCTGATTGGATGGATGGGACCAATAAGGTAGTCAACGGATGAACTTCCAGCATAAAATTCTCGACAAACTTTGATATTTCTCACTGTGAAATATTTCTAAGGTCGTGACAGAGAAATGAGGAAAATTCACACGAAGATGGTACCCATGAGGAATGAACCATTGTATTTGAGGGAGATAGAGCAGACTGCAGAATATCGCAGTAGTTTTTCACTACTGCAAGAATTGGGATTTCTCCCATTCTTGTAGAAATTTGATGGGTTTGATAGGGCTGTGGCTCTGGAGTTTGCGACATGGAAAATTTTAGGGGCTAATATTCGTAGGTGGGCTAATTTTCCATGCTTTTACCAAAAAAAAGATTCGACAATTTCCATTTTTTTGAAAATTGATTCACCCAAATTTGATGGTATAAAAATATTTTACCCTAAAAGTCGCTAAACATTTATATATACTAATATAAAATGATTAAAAAACTAAATAATTTTAGAAAAATAACATAAAAAATTTTACAATTTACATATTGGGGACTACTAAGATTCACCAAGTTTTTAAACTTTAAGATAAATGTCCATCCTTCAAATTTTCCCTGGTTTGCGAAGACATTTGAGGGAGGCCGAGCTAAAGTCAGCCCACTGGAATTCAAAGTCATAGAGGAATATATAGTGCAAGCTACAGACTTGTCAACCACATGGGAATAATGGTTCAAAAAGGATAGGATTGAAATGAAAAGATGGCATAGGTTCGTGGTCGACCGGAAGCTCAAGGTTGACTGGAAGAAAGGGCTGCCATGCAACACCTTTCTTGGAAAATTGCAGGACCTCATCTTAATATTACATAAGCTCTTGACTTGTGAAGGGCATTATTATTTAACGTTTTTGTACCACATTCGGTTATTGTTGCACTTCGAATCAGGGAAATGTATCGATTTCCCCTATTACCTAATATGAAGTTTAGAAAAGATGGCTAAAGGCCTGCAAAAAGGAAATGTAAGCTAGGTTTCATGTAAGCTATATTATCACGGGCTCATTACAATATTTTTTAAGAGATAACTAGAGGAAAAGGAAGTGATATGGGAGGCATTCCTGAAAGAATTTTGGGTGAGAAGTGCAAGAAATTCAACCGACATGAGTGCAAGGAAGAAAAGGAAGGCAGAGGAAAAGAGAAAAAGTAAGTAGGTGCAATCAAAGGGAAAGTATGTCGAAGACACTCCACCCTCAGGAAAGTGAAAAATGATCAGGACTCCAACCAAGAAAAGGATTGTCTCTCTGAAGACAAGTTAGTATCATGCGAGCTCCCTAATTGTGATTGACGAATCACCCCAGGTTTCATCGGGAGATCATAACCTTTCAGTTCTTGCGGATGCAGAAACCCACACCATGGTGAATGAAGAAAATATAGAGAAGGATGATGACATATCTTTTTTATTCTTCATTCAAAAATTAAAGAAACAAAAAATGACACCAAGTGCAAGATAAAATCTGGTAGAGGGTCAAGAAGATGACGAGGCACAATACATAGAGACCCTTGAAAATTTTGATGAATAGGGTACTAAATTCCCTGATGGTTTGAATGTATAGGGTACTAAATTCCCTAAATAATTATATGCACAGGGTACTGAAGCCCTTGGAAAAAAGGATGTGGAGGGTAGTAAAACCCTCGGTGACATGGAAACTCCTGGCACAGCAACCCTTGGTGATATCATAATGCAAAAGCTGAATGACCAAGACAATTTTGATCTTGGCAATGATGGTACATGCTTTGAATCCATTGCATAAAAGGTGCTTGCACCAGATAAGATGGATATAGAGACCTCTACCCTCTACCTCAATAATCGAATAGTAGACCTAGAACAGCAAGTCCACGACTTGGAGGCTTTGAACCAGGTCATGAAGTAGCCGAACTGGCAAAGGCAAGGCAAGGTAGGGTCAGTCGCAGAGGTCGAAGAACATAAATGGCAAGTGAGAATATGGAAGTTTTAGGCTTCTAAATGCTACAAGTGCCTCAATAAGGTGACCAAACAACTCAAGAAAGCCCTAGGTAAAAATACAAAGGTAGTGGAAGCAAGAATCACTATTGAAGTGCAAGATTGAAAGATAGCCCCCTATTTTTGAATATTTTTTGCAGCAGGTAAAATGTTGTGTGAGGACACACAAAACCTTAGGGATGGGAGGATGTTGGTGTGCCAAAATGCCCTATTTTTACGGCCTTCCTATAACCATTAACTAGTTTTTCATCTCTATAAGACTTTTCTTTCCTGTAGTAGTCCAAGAAATTGTCTATTCCTACATAAACTTCATATTTCATGAGTAAGGTTTATTAGGTGATTTATTAATGATTTTAAATATATTTCGTGCCTTTAAATATTCCTTGTAACTTATATTTACTTTCCTAAAGGTATTTTATAAGCTAATTATTAATCATTATGTTAGCATGATCTAAGTGTAGGCAGATTCCTGCATCGCCAACAATCAATGTTCTGTGATCTCCGCAGTAGTTCGATCACTCCACCTAGGCATTTTGGTCCACGTCTTCTAGTTCAGTTGTGGATTAACTAAATTCAAACATAGGTGGATTTTAGTCATGTATGTTGCCTAATATAGGGTCTACAACCAACGATTAGCTCGCGACTTATCATAGCAACTAGCCTAATTCTGTAATTTTGTTTATTATTTCATTAAGTCGAAAGGCTTGATTTGGGAACGACTCTGTAATTAGAAATTATGGACATAGGCGTAAGGACTATATAAAATATATTTCTTAGATAGAACTAGGTTAGCGAAGTAGTATTGATAGTAGCGTGATTGTAATATTTTTTTCTAATTTCGTTATCGCCCTTGCTCTAGGGCTAGACTTAAGCTATAAAGTATGTTTGCTAACCAAAGATAATACAAGGAACTGCACCATGATTTTCCAACATTGCATATTATCTTTTGTTGATGCGTTGATTAAAGTGCTGAAGACTTTCGTTTCCTAAAATATAGGAAATGAGCTGGTTGGATAGGGCCCAGCCAACCCAGCTGGTTTACCCTTGTGCTTTTGTTATTTTAAAGGTTTGTGTGTTGATGTATTTATTTGCAGTTGCATGGATTAAACCTTTATTTCATCCTTTATTCAGAGTTCTAATTTAATTTCATTTAATAGTCGAGGTATGAACGGATCCGTTGCGTGGAATTTTAAATTGAATTCATTTATTTCCTACAATTTCTTTCCTGGTTTGCTTCCGCTTGGATCATGCATGAAGGTTCTTCATGCACTAGTGCATGTAGGATTCTGCACTCTAGTTTTCTTATTTATTTACAGTAAGCATTCTTTTCCTTTTTCTCGCATATGACTTAATTTATTTGGCAAGAAAGCGTTATCATTAGAAGAAGGCATTCCCAATATTAAAATATAAATTCTTGAAGGTTAAGAATGACTTCGTGAAACAAGAAAGAACGCTATTGAAATATTTTAATTTATGTTTTCATTCCAAGATTTAAGGAAAAGAATTAAAATAAATCTGTAACATTATAAGTGAACTTGTTGAGAGTTAAATTTGATTGCATGAAAATTCCTTTGATGACAAGTTTTTTTTTTCATTATTGAAGATTTTTTCGCTTTATAAGTTTATTATTTTGTTGCAACTTCATTTAATTAAAAGCATTCTTTTCCATGTGAAATTTATCTCAGAATTCAGCTCGCAATTTCAATTCTTTTCAACACGTCCTTTGATTTTTTTTTAAAAGTAAATTTGAAACCTTGGTGAAGGGAGCCCTGTCCCTGTGCAAGAGCTAGTGTCTTGTCACAGGAACAGAGTGCTCTATGCCTTAAGGATTAGAGCACCTACATGAAGACATAAGCCTTCAGTGAAAGAAGGTAAAATATACTTTTCACATAAGTGTTGTACCTGCACTAGTGCAAGCAGATTGCAAGAGTACATGAATGGTTGTTTAGTGTAAGAGGAAAATCATTTAGAAAGAAGATATTTTAAAGGGCCCACTTGTTAAATTGCTACCATCTATATTGATTAAAAACATAGAATTTTATTTAAGCATTTAATATTGTTTTCAGTTGTGTGAAAGTTCCTTTACTTGATTTCTTCGCAAATGCATTCTTTTACACTCCAGCACTAGAATTTCTTTGGTGTCAATTACCTTTGAAATGGTTTTATATTTGATTCTACAATATTTCAATTAAGAAGTAGGAATAGAAATATGAAAATTTCATACCAATTCTGGAATTATCCATGCTCGTTGGAACAGGGTCTCCTACAAAGCTACGAATCTGGTCCATTTTGTATATTTATGATTATATTTAGTCTAACACAGGGGTTTTAGGGTGGGTCAAAGCCCCTAATGCATTGTAAGCAGGTCAAGGGTAGACCAAGAGTCCGAAAACCATGGTTTATGGACCATTGGATGCATAGGCTAATGTAGTATAAATAGTTGAACCTTTTTGAGTCAATAGATAGAGAATGAATAGAGCTTGAAGAAAAAAACAAGTTGCTAGATCTAGGTTGGGCTATTTTGGGTTAAGACTCCTGCTGGATGTGTGCGCGTAGATCCTTTGTCCTTCTGTGTGTGGACCCTGCTGGCTGTGTTCGCAAGTGACATTTGGGGAATGTATGAAGATTTTTATACATAATATATGCGAAATATTGCTAAACCATCTGATGTTATCTGGACCCGTTCTATTATGATTAATGCGAACTAGGAGTATCTGATTAAGCTGCGAAATTTTATGTTTTATCTCTATGATATGAAATTTTTTGCATTTAGTGTATTATTGTGATAAGCCCGTACTTTCACTTGTTGATTACCTCTTTGTTAATGATCACAAACTGACTGTGTTGACCTTATTAGTTGCGATTATGCTTTTTTATGGTTATAATTGATGATGCACATGTGGATGCGAGCCCACTAGAGCATATCGGATAAAAAACTATAGTCTGGTTATGTATGGATCCTTGCAAATCACCCTTATGTATAGATCTTATAATCGCAGGCCTGCATTATTGCCTTCTCTCTCTTTGGGTGCGGAAACGTAGTTCCAGCACCCTCCCATACTGCTTCAGGTGAGACTTTGACCTGCGCAAGCAGGTCACTGCAGAAAGGGCCAGTAGTATAGCGGTTTGTTGGCAAACCTTTGCCTCTGAACCTAGGTCAGGACCCGTCGAGCCAACAACGCTTTGTCTCTAAGCTTACAAAACCCTGAGGTTGATAATTAAGTGTTGAAGGAGCTTTCTTAACTGCAATTATCACACCCAACAATAAGCCCAATCTTAAAGAGATGATTTTTGAGCTCCCAAGTGGGAAGAGGTTAATTTTGATCGTAAAGGATGTGGTTGAGTAGTTTGGCGAGGGAAATAAGTGTGCTAATTATTGCAACAAACATCTAAAGTTTTAGTGGAAAAGGGTAGATAGGATCAAGGGTAGATGAGGGTTAAAATGACTTAGCCTTACCCCACATATGTTTTATTCTATCTTGTATGTTGGGAAAATTATGACCAAATGGATTAGACCTCAGCCCTATTATATTATTAAAAGGGATTAATGTGTATATTAGCATTATACTGGGGTTTGTAAAGGTCCATGATCCCTAGTATGAGAACCCTAAGGATTTCCTGTTAATGACTAATAAGGAACATGATTTGGGCCAAAAATATTATGTATTGTTATTAATGTACTTCTTGTTATATTACATTGTGAAAATTTGTTTTTGGTTGCGATATCTAGTGCGTTTATGTTCTTAGCTAAGTCATAGACCATACCTAGGGTGCAAGGAAATTATAACACTCAATCCAAGATTTGTTTAGTGATATAGCTCATTTTTTTATATGTTATCAAAGAAGGGAAGGGTTTAGGAGTCTAAATTCATATTAAGGGTCTTGAGCCTTTGAAAGACAAGGTTTACATTCTTGCAACTTCAATAGTTTGAGAGACATGGAGACTCATATCATGTCTCGAGCCTTTGAAAGTAAATGTTTCCACTCTTGTGACTTACGTAGTTTGAATGCGATATATTCTACATGGATGTGAATACCTAAGGAATATTGTTATAAGAGATTAATAAAGGGATCTCCAACATGAAAATTTCAAGTCATTCAAAACCATGATCAATTCAAAGGATTTTGGTAAATATTCAATCCATTATTTCCTATATTGATTCCCATATTTGAAAATCTAGAAAAAGTGGTTTCTGAACCTAAGATGACATTATACTGAAGAAACAATTGGAGTAGACCAACTAAATACAAGGAGGGGATGAAATTTTACTATTTCAAGAAAATGAGTCTATTAGGTCCCTATATCACTAGTATAGTCCCTTATTATTGTTAGTGTAAACCCCTTATTGTTATTATTGTACCCTTTGTTGGGAAAAATAATGAGAGGGGGGGGGGGGGGGGTGAATCATTATTTTATGCATAATCAAATATTTTTACTTTTTCATTCCTTAAAACCCATACGCTACTTTCCTTCAGTAAACTAGCGTATATACGCGGATCCCCTTTATGAAACTAGCGTATACACAGAGATCTAGATCTGTCATTAAATATTCACTTATATTATTCCATCATTCATTCATCAGATGTTCAATAAACAGTAAACATGTGTAGTAAGAATAGAATAAACCATCACACAAAGGATCACACATGAACACCAGGATTTTTAGGTGGAAACCCAAATCGGGAGAAAACCACCGCTGCAGTTGCTCAGCCTTCAATATTTTATTATAGAGAAAACATCTTACAAAATATGTGCTGGCGCAGACTTGACCAGCACGCAGGCACCCACCTGCGCTCGTTTACCAGCCTCTCCTGGAAGGGAGCTCCAACCCCCTGACTCGTTTACCAGCCTCTCCTGGAAGGGAGCTACGACCCCCGATCTCGTTTACCAGCCTCACCTGGAAGGGAGCTACAACCCCCTGACTGAAGGCTACAACCTTCAGCTCCACCTTGGACCACGTTTCATCAATTTTCACACTGGATCCAACAACTTCAATAGAACACCACTTGCAGGCCACATTTCATCATATTTTCATACTGGACCCTTTCCATACTTTTAAGCACAAACATATATCACCAACAGATACTTATCAACACAGATCAGATAGCAGAAACACAGCAGAACAGATCAGATATTTCATACCCCTTGCTTCAGCAAACCCTAGTTTGCATACGCGCTTTCCCTTCACTGATGCCGCGTATATACGCGCTTCCGTCCACACAAACCAGCGTATACCATAGTGTATATTTTATTGCGCATACGCGCTTTTTCTTCACTGAAGCCGCATATATACGCGCTTCCTCCGCAGCGAAGTAGCATATAGATCTTCAATCTTTACAGAGCAGCATACTTCATCAGATCAGATATTCAGTTCAGATCTACCCTTTTGCTTCAGACAGATGTTCACCTAGATGTTCGCCTCATCACAGATCTAATCACTCCATAAACAGATCTAGCAAATACAAGTACATTTCAGATCTAAAGATCCCGCTTCATCATTTCTTCATAAGTGCTTCATAGATTCAGATCTATCATCAAACCTTTACCCTTTCTGTACAGATATACTTCACAGAGAAGTATTCATTCAAGCTCAGACGTCTTGATCTCACACTCATGTTTTGCACAATGAATTTCTTCTCCTTATATAGGTTTACCCTTTTTCAATACCATGAGCCCCTTTTTCAATACCATGGGCCAAAGCAATACCATGAGCCGAAAACTACCTGGACGGGGTCAATTAGGCAGATCATTACCCAATACAATGGGTCAATACCATGGTGGTTACCCTTGTTTTTGCACTTTTTGAGCGCTTTAGCCCATACGCGACTTGGCACGTTCTTTTCCGCGTGCATACGCGACTTCACCTAGGAATATCCGCGTATACATAGAGACATACTCTTTTCATCATTCTTTGAGCACATTCTGAATTCCTTTCTTCATTGCCTTCTGTACACACTGTAGAAACATCATATTTTCTTCATCAGGAACATATTCTCTCAAGCACAACTTCATCAAGTAAGTTGTCATCATCTTCATCAAGTGGGTTGCCTTTCAAGGACAACACTTAGCATCATATTGTCAACAAACATTATATCACATCAGATTACATCATTTACTAAGTCCATCAAGTCAAGCATAACTTCATCAGGTGGTTTGCCATCAAGGACAACACATGTCAATAGTCGCATGTCTTCATCTTCATTGAGTCGGTTGCCATCAAGGACAACATCCTGCATCATATTTCCAACAATCTCCCCCTTTGGACTTGATGGCGACCATGATGGTGTTTGGTTACCACAACAGATAGATACATTAAGAATACAATGAAACCATATCATTCTCCCTATTTTCCATGTCACTCTCTCCATTCAAACACCATGTCACTCTCCCCCTTTGACATCAAGGGCAAAGGGCACATCATTATCTTCATTCAAACACCATGTCACTCTCCCCCTTTGACATCAAGGGCAAAGGACAAAACCAGCAGATCAAAATCAACACACTCTCCCCCTTTTCTCCTCATGTAGAAGAAGCGTTCTGCAGATCTGATGTATACTGAAGTGACCAAGCTCCCCCTGAGTTCATGCTAAATCTTCAAACATATTTTTCAATGAAGTACATGACTCTATGAAATTCCTATCACCAAAGACTCATACTTACATCAAATATCCAACCAAGTGGATTTACATATGAGACTCAAGTACCCAACCAAGTGGGTTTACACATTTCAACTCAGCTACCCAACCAAGTGGGTTTACAAAAATTGACTCAGCTACCCAACCAAGTGGGTTTAAAAATTTGACAAGTCCTTACATGACTGAATATTACAATTTTACATCATGGGTCTTCAACAAGACCTTTTCATCAAACTACAGATATAACTTTTAAGACCAACACCAGAAAGACCTCAAGAGAGATTATAAATCAGAATCAGCAAAGCTAATGCTCCCCCTGAATCTGTGCAACCAAGCAAACTTTCCAAATGACTAAGGCTCCCCCTTAGTTTGTGCATCCTGAAAACTTCCACCAACAAATCATCAAGGCATCTTCATCAAAACATTAGAAACAAAATTATGAGAACTGGAACACCACCAGAGATACCAAACAGCACTGCAACTGTGCTGAAGAGAGCTGATCCAACCAAAAAATGTCAGCAATCAGTCATACGCGGTTTTCTTTGCAGAAACTCGCGTATATACGCGACTGTGTTTCAGGAAACCCGCGTATCCCAAGACATCTTCTAAATTTCAACCAGATCTGATTCTCTGTGAGGAAAAGACAGTGTTCAGCTTCTTTCTGAGACATTTGAATGCTTCCCTGGACTACAGATAGATAGAACGATGTAGTTGTGTCTTCAAGCGTCATCCAACGGTTGTGGCATCAGTACAATAGTAACCAAGCCTTCATATTCTTTGCAGCATCAATACAATCTTTCCAAGAGAGATTCTCATATCAGAACAACATCTTCACATAGGTGTCAAGCAATCATCCATGTGGTCCAACATCACCATGATCTTCAAGATTTAACATGAAGTAACATATGTAGGAAAAAGATCTCTCAACCATAGTAACACACTCTGCATGATTTATTTCTGAATCAAATGACATCCAACTCATCCATGTGTGAGTACAAAGGATACTTATCAGCAAACCAGGGCTCAAAAACTCATCATAATAAATCATGTACCAAGTCATCATCATTTGAGCATGAGTATCACAAAAACCAAAGAACAAGCAGTCATATTGCCAACAATGCAATCATTAGTATTCAACCTGCTGCTCCCCCTAAACCAATGCTCTTCCTTAGCTTACAATCTGAAGCACCTTCAACAGCACATCATCAGCAAAAATCTCTGCATGATCTGTCCTCATCTCTGAATTATAAGACTTTCATCTCAACAACGAGTGCTCTTCATCATAAAGCAACCAGGCTTCATCCATAATGTTCAACACAAGAACCCATGTATCATTTCATTATTATGAGTATAACCAAAATAATGCTAACAGTGCAATCATCAGCAGTCAGACTGATGCTCCCCCTGGACCTCTGCTCCAGATCTTCAGTTATCAGATAAATTCTTTTATCATCAATGCATACGCGACTGTGTCTGCTGAAACTCGCGTGTATACGCGACTCTTGTGAATAGAACTCGCGTATGGAAAGTGTAATATAGAAAATTTCACACCTTCATCTCCTTCTGCAAATTTACCTTCTGTTCTTGTCTTTTCTTCACACCAGATGCACTGTCAGAAATACATATAACCAGAATAATCAAATCAACCATGAGAGACATCATACATTGCTCCCCCTGTGACGATACATTACTAAAACTCATAATGTATCCCACATCATTCCTGCAGTCAATCAGAGAAGTAAGCTTCAGAAGCGGATGACTGCAGTAGGGTCAAAATTCCCTACGTTTCTCATCGGTCCTCCATCTTTTTCCAGATTTGTTTGAACTTTCTATTTGTGTGCTGGAAGTTATCCAATTTCTCATATCTGTTCAACCTGCATTCTTTTTCTACATGACCATACTTGTTACAAGAATAACATCTCATATGTCTAGAAAAATAAGCATAGGAATCATAATGAGTATTTCTAATCTTCCTCCTTTTACAATCAGCTGCTTTATGTCCATACTTGTTACATGAAAAACAATATCCCTTGAAGAAACCAGAGTACCTTTCTATGTAGGAACTGTTTGTTTGAGGCTGAAATGATCTGCTCTTGCAATTTGCTGCAACATGCCCATAATTATGACATTTAAAGCATTCAACATTATTGACTGATTTCCTTTGAGATTTCATCATTGTTGGTTGACCTTTTGTCTCTTTCAACTCTTCAGGTTTTGCATTGACATCCTCTGAATTTTTAGCACTTCCTTGTGAGCTAGATTCTCCTTTAACAGTTTCATGGAAACCAAGACCAAGTTTGATAGCAGGAGACCTTTGATTACTCAGAATATTGTCCAAGATATTATTACTATCTTGAAACCTCAAAAGTTTAACCTTTTCTTCTAATTTACCTTTGAGAATGTTTACCTCAACCTCCAAGGCTTGACATTGCTTTGTCATGCTTTCTTCTTTCCTTCTTCCATCTTCTACTTGATCCTTTAGATTTAGAATCTCTTCTTTCAACCAATTTTCGTTTACTTCACATGTTTGTTGCAGCTCTTCATTCTTCTTCTTCGATGCTTTGAGATCTTCTTTCAGAGATATGTTTTCTGCTTCAAGTCCTGCATTCTTCTTATTTGATTTATCCAGGTCTTCTTTGAGGGAAATGATTTCTGCTTCAAGTCCTTCCTTTTCAAATGATTGTATAGGTTCCTCACTCTTCTTACTTAATGCTTCAAGTTTTGCTTGTAGAGAGATGATTTCAGCTTCAAGACTTTTATTCTTCCTCTTTGATTTTTCCAGACCTGTTTTTAGAGAACCATTTTCTGCTTCAAGTCCTTCATTCTTCTTATTTGCTTCTTCAAGTTCTGCTTGCAGAGAGATGATTCTAGCTTGATATCCTTTACTTCGACTGCATACATCATCGAACATCCTTTTCAGTCTAAGTACCAAAGCTTTGGAGGCAGCGTCCTTCTCATTAAATATTCTTTGTTGGTCTTTGATAACCTTCTTTAAATCCACAACATTACTTTCACTATCTACATCATTGCTTGCACAGATAAGATTACAAGGATCATTATCAGATTCATCTTTTTCAACTTCTGCTGCACCGGTTTTCTGAGACATCTCCTTACTTTGAGTATTTTGCTTCTTTGCCATGAGCACTTGTAGAGCTTGGTCAGAATTTTCTTCATCTTTAATCTTGACAGCTTCTTCTAGGTCGATAGCATATTCTTCACTATTGTTTGTACCACTAAGATCTTTCAAAGGATGACCCCAATCACTATCATATTCATCTCCTTTGATTTCTGGTATCCATGTTCTCTGAAATATCTCCTTTCTTCGAGTAGGCTTCTTCTTTTGCTTCTTTCCCATTGCGACGGATCTCCTTCAAGCGATCAAGCTTCTGCAGAAGGACCACGCTCCGATACCAATTGTTGGGAAAAATACTGAGAGGGGGGGGGGGTGAATCAGTATTTACTGCATAATCAAATCTTTTTACTTTTTCATTCCTTAAAACCCATACGCTACTTTCCTTCAGTAAACTAGCATATATACGCGGATCCCCTTTATGAAACTAGCGTATACACAGAGATCTAGATCTGACATTAAATATTTATTCCATCATTCATTCATCAGATGTTCAATAAAAAATAAACATGTGCAGTAAGAACAGAATAAACCATCACACAAAGCATCACACATGAACACCAGGATTTTTAGGTGGAAACCCAAATCGGGAGAAAACCACCGCTGCAGTTGCTCAGCCTTCAATATATTATTATAGAGAAAACATCTTACAACATATGTGCTGGCGCAGACTTGACCAGCACGCAGGCACCCACCTGCGCTCGTTTACCAGCCTCTCCTGGAAGGGAGCTCCAACCCCCTGACTCGTTTACCAGCCTCTCCTGGAAGGGAGCTACGACCCCGCGATCTCGTTTACCAGCCTCACCTGGAAGGGAGCTACGACCCCCTGACTGAAGGCTACAACCCTCAGCACCACCTTGGACCACGTTTCATCAATTTTCACACTCGATCCAACAACTTCAATAGAACAACACTTGCAGGCCACATTTCATCATATTTTCAGACTGGACCCTTTCCATACTTTTAAGCACAAACATACATCACCAATAGATACTTATCAACACAGATCAGATAGCAGAAACACAGCAGAACAGATCAGATATTTCATACCCTTTGCTTCAGCAAACCCTAGTTTGCATACGCGCTTTCACTTCACTGATGTCGCGTATATATGCGCTTCCGTCCACACAAACCAGCGTATACCTCAGTGTATATTTTATTGCGCATACGCGCTTTCTCTTCGCTGAAGCCGCGTATATACGCGCTTCCTCCGCGGCGAAGTAGCGTATAGATCTTCAATCTTTACAGAGCAGCATACTTCATCAGATCAGATATTCAGTTCAGATCTACCCTTTTGCTTCAGACAGATGTTCGCCTAGATGTTCGCCTCATCACAGATCTAATCACTCCATAAACATATCTAGCAAATACAAGTACATTTCAGATCTAAAGATCCCGCTTCATCATTTCTTCATAAGTGCTTCATAGATTCAAATCTATCATCAAACCTTTACCCTTTCCATACAGATATACTTCACAGAGAAGTATTCATTCAAGCTCAGACATCTTTCTCTCACACTTATTGTTTGCACAATGAATTTCTTCTCCTTATATAGGTTTATCCTTTTTCAATACCATGAGCCCCTTTTTTCAATACCATGGACCAAAACAATACCATAAGCCCAAAACTACCTGGACGGGGTCAATTAGGCGGATCATTACCCAATACAATGGGTCAATACCATGGTGGTTACCCTTGGTTTTGCACTTTTTGAGTGCTTTAGCCCATACGCGACTTGGAACGTTCTTTTCCGCGTGCATACGCGACTTCACCTAGGAATATCCGCGTATACATAGAGACATACTCTTTTCATCATTCTTTGAGCACATTCTGAATTCCTTTCTTCATTGCCTTCTGTACACACTGTAGAAACATCATATTTTCTTCATCAGGAACATATTCTCTCAAGCACAACTTCATCAAGTAAGTTGTCATCATCTTCATCAAGTGGGTTGCCTTTCAAGGACAACACTTAGCATCATATTGTCAACAAACATTATATCACATCAGATTACATCATTTACTAAGTCCATCAAGTCAAGCATAACTTCATCAGGTGGTTTGCCATCAAGGACAACACATGTCAATAGTCGCATGTCTTCATCTTCATTGAGTGGGTTGCCATCAAGGACAACATCCTGCATCATATTTCCAACACCCTTGTAACCCCCATTTTGTTATTATTGTGCCCTTAAATTATTATTGTTATGTCGGCTAGGATTACATTGTGGCCCAGTAGAATTACATTATGGCTCCATGGACTCCTATATATAGAAAGGAGGTTTTGTAAATTGTATCATCCAAGAATTTTTCATTCATGTAATGTATTTGAGGTTTCCCCCTTGAAGTGGCTTATTTCTAAGGCATTGATATCTCTTTTCTTCTCTTTTTGGAGCTGGTTTCCCAACATTTGGTATCAGAGCTTTGGATTCTAGGGTTTCGCTGCTCCAAACAGGTCATCGTGGCATTTTTGCTATAACGTTTTTTCTACGAAGTTTTAGAAGCTGAAATTGTTAAGGTGCGAAGCCAAAATCCTGAGGAAGATTGTCTAAAAATTTTAGAGCTTGGTTCACAATATTTGCGGAGATATGATCTGTGGAAGTTAGGTCTTTTTTCAGGCTCTTAAACAGGTCATCGTGGAATTTTCACTATAAATTTTTTTCTACTGAGGTTCAGAATCTGAAGTTTTTATGGTGTGAAGATGAAATCCTAAGGAAACTCGTCAAAAAATTTCAGAGCTTGGTTCACAACATTTTTTGATATATGATCTGTGGAATGTAGTGCTTTTTCAGGCTCCCGAATTTCATCTCAAAAAGTTGATCGTGGGAAAATTTCAATAAATCTCTCTCTGAGCATCAGATTGGAGTATCGTAAAAAATTGGTCACAATTACATGGACTTTGGTTTCTTGGCTATCAATTTCAGAGGTGAAGGACGAAAAAGTGACACGTTGAAAGTTGTACAAGTTTTCTATACTGAACCAGTCCATAATTAGGTCATTGTGGGAGATTGGACATAACTTTGTCTTGGAGAATCCAAATCAAGGCAGAAATGTGGCATTCAAAAGAGAATTTAGAGGGATACTTCAGTCCTAAATTTCAGATATTGAAGAGCCGCAACAACAGAGACAATACAATTTCAATATCGAGCTCCTCAAAAGCAAGTAAAAGGTGTGTATTTTTTCTCGAATTGCATAAGTCTTGTTTGAAGAATCAAGTTGAATTGATTGCAAGGGAATATTGTAGAATAGATATCAGTATTGGATTATAAAATGGCCCCTAAAAAGAATTCAACACTCATTAAGCCTTTGGAAAGCTCTACTATGACTCATGAAGATGAAGAATGGCAACATGACATATCAAAATTACAAGAGCAAGTGCAACAAATTTCGCTCTCGCAAAGAGCAACAAAAAATGACATGGAAGTTTTGAAGAAAGGCGTGGAATATAAGATAGATGTTATGGAATCTAACATTGATGGCATGGAGGCTGGAATGGAATCTAATATGCATGGCATGGAAGCAAAGATCGATGAGAAAATGGAAAACATGAAGAATGTTCTAAAAGCAGACATGGAAGGTTTGACAAAGTTGATACAAGAAAGGTTTCGTAATGGTGAAAAGATAGTAGAAGAACCCCATGATGAGAAAAAAATAAATGTTAATCGTGATTTCATAAACTCTAATGTTGGCAGGAAGAACCACCATATTCCAAAGATGGATATGAGGAAGTTTGATGGAAAGGATCCTGTAACATGGATACTACAGATGGAGCAATATTTTGATCTCCATAACGTGCAAAATGCACAAAAGGTACACATTGCAACTTCACATTTGGAACAAAATACATTTGTATGGTATCGATGGCTTTGCTCCCGTAAAAAAATTGTCACTTGGTCAATTTTTATGGAGGAAATGATAGCACATTATGAGGATACAAAGAGCAACACCTTCTTTAGCTAATTGTTAAATCTCAAACAAAATGGTTTAGTGGGGTAGCACATTGAGGACTTCCAAAAATTGAATATAAGGGTAACTGATATTCCAGAGGAACACATGATTGATCTCTTCATAGGCACTCTATAGGATAACATCCAACATGAAGTTCGTGTTTTGGAACCTGATTCATTGGAGAAGGCATTCAGGTTGGCAAGAAAATTTGAATGTAAAATTATGGCAACAAGGAAGCCTACCACTCAATTATATAAAGAAGGAAGTGTTGCTACGCCTAGATATCCACAACCTACAAGGTTGACACCACAAAAATTGGAAGAAAAAAGAGAAAAGGGGCTTTGCTACAGTTTTGATAGCAAATACACTAAAGGTCATAAGTGTGCTGCAAAATAAATTATTTTACATAGATTGTGAAGAGGAAGAAGAAAATGAACAAGAAGAGGATATACACCAGGAACCAGCCCTAGAAAAGGAAGAAATGAATCCGACCATATCATGTAATGCACTGGCAGGAATTACCACTCCTCAAACTCTCAAGATAGAAGGACAAATCAAGAAGAAAAAGGTAATAGTGTTGATTGATTCAGGTAGAACCCATAATTTTATTCATTGTAAGGTAGCCAAGGAATTAAATTGTTTCCTATACCCAGCACCAGAATGTCAAGTGATGGTTGCAAATGGAGGAACTATAAATTGCTCTGGGAAATGCCATAATATCAAGCTCACCATGGGGGAATATGTATTGACTAGTCCAATGCTTTCCATTCATATGGGAGGTGCTGATGTTGTACTAGGAGTACAATGGTTACAATCTTTGGGGACGGTAGCTTTTAATTTTCAAGAAATTTTCTTGAAATTTTTTTCAGAAGGAAAGGAAGTCAAATTACGGGGTATTGAAGGGAAGCCGGGAAGGATAGTAAGCTCTAATGTCATGACAAAGCTTCTAAAGAAAGAACAACGAGGCGTAATTGCACAATTATGCTCACTAGAAGTTCCGACATCAAAATCATCTATTTCTGCAGATCTCCAACAAGTCTTGGACAATCATTCCAAGGTGTTTTAAAATCCCAAAGGACTCCCACCTATTCATGATCATGATCATGCTATTCATTTGATTCCAGGAAGTGTTCCTCCAAACATCAGGCCTTATAGATATCCTTACGTCCAAAAGAGAGAAATTGAACGTATGATTGCAGAAATGTTAGAGGCGGGTATAATTCAACCTAGTCAAAGTTATTTCTCTGCTCTTGTAGTATTGGTACACAAGAAGGATGGATCATGGCGCATGTGTCCGGATTATAGGGAGCTCAATAAGCTCACCATTAAAGATGAATTTCCCATTCCTGTGATTGATGAATTATTGGATGAATTACATGGAGAAATTTATTTTACCAAGTTGGATCTTCGTTCAGGATATCATCAAATTAGAATGAAGACTGAAGATATTTCGAAAAAAACATTTCAAACTCATGAGGGTCATTATGAATTTTTGGTCATGCCTTTTGGCCTTACCAATGCACCTTCTATATTTCAAGGGTTGATGAATTCCATTTTCAAACCCTTCCTTAGAAAATTTTTGCTAGTATTTTTTGATGATATACTAATCTATAGTAGGTCTTGGAAGGATCATGTTGAACATGTTGACAGGGTGCTCAAACTATTGCAGGAGAAACAATTATATGCAAAAACATCCAAATGTTTCTTTGGAGTACAAGAGGTGGAATATCTAGGTCATATTGTGTCTCACGAGGGTGTTAAAGTAGACCCTAAAAAAATTAAAGCCATTAAGGAATGGAAAGTCCCCACAACCATAAAGCAGTTGCGAGGATTTTTCAGGTTAATATGGTATTATCACAAGTTTGTTAAGAATTATGGGAGAATAGCAGCACCTCTAACAACATTATTGAAGAAAGAGGCATTTTCATGGACTCTTGAAGCAACTAAGGCTTTTGAACATCTTAAAGAGGCAATGTGCCTAGCGCCTGTCTTAGCTACGCCAAACTTCACAAAAACCTTCACTATGGAATGTGATGCCTCAGGAAATGGAATTGGTGTTGTTTTCATGCATGAAGGAAGACCCATTGCTTTTGAAAGTCATCCAATCAAAGGAAAGTATTTACAGAAACCTATTTATGAGAAGGAAATGTTAGCAATACTGCATGCACTAAAGAAATGGCGAACTTACCTAATGGGAAGACACTTCAAGGTAGAAACTAATCATGATAGTCTTAAACACTTTTTGGAACAAAGAATATCTTTAGAAGAGTAGCAAAAATGGGTCACAAAGATATTGGGTTATGACTTTGAAATAATCTACGAAAAAAGAAAGCTTAATGTTGTTGCAGATTCACTCTCAAGAAAGAATGAAGAGGTGGAAGCATTGCTTTGTGCCATTTCTATTATCCAACCAGATTGGATAACCGAAGAAAGAGATGAATGGAAGAAGGAAAAATATGTATGGACACTCATTCAAAAGTTGCAGCAAGATCCTAGTACATATGATACATTTAGTTGGAAAAATGATTCCTTATGGTACAAAGATCGCTTATATCTTTGTAAGAATTCCCAACTAAAACAAAAGATTCTTCTCGACACTCGGGATTTTTAAAAACTTACCACAAGATGAAGAAAGAATTTTTTTGGGATGGCCTTAAATCTGATATTCAAAAGTTTGTGACAGAATGTTTGGTTTGCCAGCAGAATAAAGTTGAGACAATTAAGACCCCGAGACTTCTACAACCTTTATCCATTCCAAGTCAACGTTGGGAGGAGATTTCAATGGATTTTATCACAGGTTTACCTAAGTCCGAAGGAAAGAATGTCATCATGGTGGTAGTTGATAGACTTACTAAGTATGCACACTTTTGTGCATTATCTCATCCATTTAAAGCAAGTACAGTTGCTACTACATTTATGGACAGAATTCAAAAGCTACATGGAAGCCCAAGGGTTGTTGTGAGCGACAGAGATCCCATTTTTACTAGAAATTTTTGGACGAAGTTATTTTCTTGTTTGGGTACTCAATTAGCTCATAGCTCATCTTATCATCCTCAATCCGATGGTCAAACCGAGATAGTAAATAAATGTTTGGAAGGATATCTTCGTTGTTTTGTATCTGATAAACAAACACAATGGGTCAAGTGGTTACCTCTCGCTGAATGGTGGTATAACACTTCCTTCCATACTGCAGCAAAAATGACCCCATTTATGGCACTTTATGGATGTCATCCACCATCGATCACATCATCTTTAAGGGAAAATTCGAAGGTTCAAGCAGTGGAAGATCACATCGAGCATCAGCAAGAAGTTCTCCAACTCTTAAAGGATAACCTGAATTTGGTACAAAATCGAATGAAACAACAGGCAGATCAACATCGCAGCGAGAGAAGTTTTGATGTAGGAGATTGGGTATTTTTACGGCTACAACCATACAAACAAATGTCCCTCAAGCAAGCTAAGAAGGATAATAAATTATCACCAAAGCACTATGGTCCTTACAAGGTGTTGCAAAAGATTGGTACTATGGCATACAAATTGGATCTTCCTGCTTCTTCGCGAGTATATCCAGTTTTCCATGTTTCATGCTTAAAGAAGGTTACAGGTGAAAATATTCCAGTTCAAACAATATTGCCAGAACTTGATGAGGAAGGAAAAATCATATTGGAACCGGAAGCGGTCACGGAAACAAGAACTCGACAACTACGGAATCGATCAATTTCAGAGTATCTCATCAAGTGGAAGAACTTACCCACCGAAGATTCTACATGGGAGGATGAGAATTTTATACAGAAGCACCCAGAGCTACTCAAGTGTTGAGGACAACACTTTTTTGAAGGAGAGGGGTATGTTAGGTCCCTATATTACTAGTATAGTCCCTTATTGTTGTTAGTGTAACCCCCTTATTGTTATTATTGTACCCTTGTAACCCCCATTTTGTTATTATTGTGCCCTTAAATTATTATTGTTAGGTCGGCTAGGATTACATCGTGGCCCACTAGGATTACGTTATGGCCCATTGGACTCCTATATATAGAAAAGAGGTTTTGTAAATTGTATCATCCAAGAATTGTTCATTCATGTAATGTATTGGAGGTTGCCCCCTCGAAGTGGCTTATTTCTAAGGTGTTGATATCTCTTTTCTTCTCTTTTTGGAGCTGGTTTCCCAACAGATTCATACAACTTGGAATTATAAATTTTTAGCTAATGATAATCTCAAGGGAAATATCTAAGGTAATCCACATATAGAAAATGTATCCATTATTAAATATCTTTTAAAATATTATAGTGGTGATAATGTTACTAAAGAAAGGTCGCTCTATGTATTCTAAGAATTACACACTATGAAAACAAGAAGGGATCTATTGCAAATACAACTGAGAATGTATGGTCTCAGATACATTTAGAATTTTTGAATCTTGGGAATTATATCGTGAGGAGGTTAATGTGACAAATTGATGGAGGATTGTAAATGTAGATCAACATGTATAGTTGTTTAATAATTTGGAAGATTTATAATTCGAGAGTTTGGAGAGGTGGAATTTGAGAACTCATGAATATATATCAAGAGATACACCTTTATTAGGGTTGTGGTATAGATTGATGGAGCTCTTATTGTTTCAAGAATTGTTTTGCAAAGAATAAGCTTCATAAAAATGATTTTTTTATGATGTTTCAAACTTGATCGATATTTTTTATTTTTGTGTTATAAGCCTTAATAATGGGTGTTAAGATGTAAGACTTATGAATGTAATTAATTCACTTTATGAGTTAGATCATGTTAATTTTCACCTTTTGTGTAAAATATTTTATCCCACATTCATAAGTGAAAATAATTTCCTTAGTGAACTATGCCATATAAGGAGATAAACTCATTTGTAATGAATATAGTGACTCATTGATTGAGAATATGATATGGTGTAATATCTTTCCTTGGGATTAGCTATGTTACTTAACCCTATCTAGGGTTTTCTCATTTAGTATCTAGCTCATTTTCTTGTACCTCCATCATGTACTTTTATATACAAGGGAGAAGAGAGCTCTTGTATTCAATTTTCATCATTGTAGTCTTCTTCATACATTCATTGAAGACATTAGGGTTCATGGGTAGACCCTAAGAAGCTAGATGCCAATACTAATTCAAATACCATGGGATAAGACAAGGAAAGTGATATTTCATGGATGCTATTAAAGGGACTAATATTCTAAGATTTAGGGTTTTCTCTTGTTATGATAGGTTTTTAGTTATATATAGAAACCCTAGAGAAAAAACATGAAATTAGAGGCTATGATGGTTCTTCCAGATATTTTTGTAGCACTAGGGTCTCTACACTAGCAGGAGATCTAGAGATTGGACCTAATGCCTTGCATGGCTTTATAGCATTGTTCATTTGGAATATAACACTAAGGCCATATCACAGAGAGATGAACTTGATGCTTCTTGAGCAAGGTGATATGTCTATCTTGGAAGAATGCTTGGTTATTTTATTCTTAATGTTTCATAGAGGTCTCACTACTTGTGTCAAGAGTTGAAGACCTAGAGTTTGAGAACTCAAACCATTGTTTAAACATGTGGCTTTAGAGGCTACTGATAGAGTTTCCTTTCCATTTGTGTGATAAAATATGAGTAGGTATTGCAAGCCCTAAGGAATGAAATTATCTTAGTGTGGAGACCTTGTGCAATACAATCTTGTTGAAGCCAAATGAGAGTTGCCGTTATTGATACTTTCTTGCTGTGGACCCTGGGTGGTGGATAAATTTTTCTCAATTTCCCTAACCAAGGTTTTGAAGAGCTTGAAATTTTATTAGGTTGTGATAAGTTCTATGTACATGTGTGCACATGTGTGTGTGCACACATGCTGAAATTTTCTAGTTGTATAAAATTGTAATTGCACATTTGATTTTTAGGTTGCAATGTCTTCTTGATGCAATAATTTTCAACACTATTTTTTCATGTTTCTTTGAACTAGGATGAAATTGTTCAATGATTTAAGATATATATAGAAGATAAGTCATCATATTTACCACTATAAATTTGTGGTAAATAAGGTGATTTCAATTTTGGTTTATGCTTGGAAAATGATGCACATAGGGATATAACTTGAAATGGACCCATTGCAAAAGCATTTTCAGACCCCCTTGTATGTTGAAATTGTAACTTAGTTCGATCTTCATAATTAGGATTTTGTAATGAGTCAAAAAGAATTTATTTGAGCCAAAATTAAATTATTTTATTATGTCCCATTTGGACATTTAAAAGAAAAGAAAATTGATTTTTTAAAAGTATAACTTTGTGTCTCCAAGTTGACCAAGTTGGCCATACTCATGTCAAGTAAGCTCAGTCTTGGAGGAATCCATTAAATATTTTGAAGAGAAAGGACGGATTAATGTAGTTCAAAGTATGCAGCATCTCGATCATCATATATATCTCACTATATCATTCCTTTGAAGGACGAAGTCTATCCAATATCTTCATGGAAAATTTCTATGGTGAATCTCTCTGACGAAGACGAATTTTGTGGAGGATAAGTTGTCTATGATTCATACAAAGTTCTGAAGTTATTCTCACCATGGAAGAATTTAAGTTATGTAACAATCTTGAATCTAATTTGAAGACTATGGGGATATAAATTCCGTGATTTATAATTTTTTGGATGGCGTATTCTCTATCATAGTATCCTAGTTCTATATCTCAGTGATGGAAAGTATTTGGAGTTAATTCTATGTGAAATTATAGAATTATAATATTTGTAGAAGGATCTAGATCTTCGAGGCAAAAGATTTTTTAATTATATACAACAAATATTTTATCATTTCTATTTGTGAACAAAATTGAAGAAGGATATTTTCTTTGGAGAGTTGACTTGGAACTTGGATAATTGGTCAACTGATCAGGTTATATGTGTCTTGGATTTATCCTGTTGATAAATATTATATAAGGAAATGATTATTGGGTTTTCCCCTTGTGGGTTTTTCCATGGTTCCTAGCCTAGTTTATGGTGTCTCTTGTATCTAGTGAACATTAATATTTACTTTCTTGCATAATCAAATGTATGATTTCTTGATGGTGTAATTGAATGAATATAATTATCAAAAAAAACATATATATCAATCACAAGTAATTATCATGATCATAAATTTTATATTCCACTTAAATTTCAACATGGTACCAGAGCTAGTTTTGAAAAGCATTATGTGATGAGGTCCAAGCTACTTTGAGCTAAGTATCCTTTGCGAATTCTCTTCCAAATTATCCTATGGAAAAATATTTCAATTTATATGTGAAGGGTTGAGAATTTTATGGTTTATATCCATGAAAAATAACCCAATCTTATTGTCTAAGAAGGGTCGAGTCCCTGTGTTATCTCTATGTTATATCCCCTATAATATTGTTCAAGAGTCACTATGAGGGAAATATGAAATATCTAAGTTTTCCATATCTGTCATGTGCAATAATGACTAATGGAACTAGACCATCAATCTGGGATTTGTATCTATTTGAAGTTTGAAAGATCCAAAATGTTCCAAGTATAAGTTCGAGGTTTGTGACTAGTTTGAAGTATGTTCTAAGTGAAAATATTGAGTCTCAAAACGAGTATGGGTTTTGTGATAACAATACACCAATAAAGGTTTAGATATGGTCCATATTTATGCCATAATATAAATATGAGGCTCTAGTTTCTCTAGTGTCTAAGTCATAGATCAAATTCTGTGTTGAATCCAAGCTAGGATACTTTTAAACCTCCTATATGATATTTATGTGAACTTTTCTAAGAGAGTGGACCCGATATCTCTTTGAAGTAAAAAACTTGAAGAAATTCTTGGATTGATTTGACTTGAGATCTAAGTTACCGAAAGACTTGAAGTGTGGCATGTCAAAGTAGCAATAATTATTTTTACGCTTAGAGGTTGAGTTCTTCTTCCAGGTAAAATATCAAAGATATAGTGTTACAATCTAAGGATATTGGATTAAAAGTTGTTGAGGGGATCCAAATTTATAAAGTATTTATTTCAAAGTCTCTTGATAAGATAAAAATTATTCTACGAGTTGGGTTAATTGGCTTGATGAAGTCAAGGTTAACGGTTGATAAATTGATGACATAAAGAATCTAGGGTCTTAGAATTAGGGCACCTGCGGATCGAGAGTCTAAGGTTTACAAAACCCTAGGAAGTTGAGAAGAGGTTGAAAGGAAAAATATTAATTTATTAAGCTACATTCAAGTGTGTTTACCTATGAATCCTAGAAAAGGTTTGAACATGAAAGATCTAAGGTTTGTACCCTAGGAATGATAGTTTCCACTATGAAGAAGAAACCCTATATTTTGAAAGAAGGATATGACATCATGATGATGTTAAGGACTAGGATGATGAAGTTTCAAGATAAATGCGATAAATACAAGAGTCAGACTTAGATGACTTTCTTTAAAAGGTGAGTATTTTATATATTCTCTCTTTGATTACTATTATTGTTATTTTCTTTACCTTTTAATAGTCTATTATCAATGTAATTTGATCAATTGTATTTGTTCTTCCATGGCCTCCTAGAGAGGATTTCAGGTTGATGAAAAAGGTTTCCTAGGCCTTGGTAACAGATGAAGGAAATGAAAGAACGTAGAAAAGAAAGAAGACTTTCCATAATTATAGAAGATTAGGATGTAGGTTGAGCACACATTTTAAAGGATCCCTAGATTGTATGTAAGAAGAGTCAAGATCTATAACGCACTAGGTGACAACATGGAAGTAAGATTTAAGAAGGTTCTCCCAATAAAAGGAAAAATTCCATGATAAGACATTTTCTTCCATTAGAAGGGTTACCCCATATTCTTGAAGGACATGAAAAAGGAGTCTCGTGATTACATAAGACGTTGTACTTTGGGATCAGCTGAATGACTTAATAAGGACCCATGAGTTAGAGGATAAGGTATTAAGAGGGAAATAGAAGTAGAATTTGACATGTAGGATTGATACACTGCTACTTGGGACTTGATGCTTCATAGAAAAATGATGAAATATTCCTTGATCAAAATAAGCATGTGACCAAGATCCTCGAGAATTTTGGAATAAAGAATTGACTGGGTTGGCAATGTTGATGATGAAAATATACTACTAGTGGTTCTTTTTACTTGGGATCTAGTATCTTTTCTTAGAAGAGTATGAAGCTAGATTTTGTTGCACCAAGCACTACAAAGGATATTGAGGGTTTTTTTAGTTAGCTATTAAGAAGTTTGGCTCCATAAATTGTTTTTTTGATGGAATGTTGTATTTGACCGTGATACTTTGATCAAAGCAATATGAATATTTCTAGAGAACCCGATTCTTTTCATGAAAGGTTGAAGAACACTATGATTTGAAATATGGTGAAAATGGGAGCCAAGAAGCTTCAAAATATCTCCACATATGAACATGTAGTTGATGTAAGAGAGGCTTTAGTACATCTAAGATAAGCATGGGCTTGTGGATAAATCTTCCCTTATTGAGAGGGAGTGAGGACATACACCTATTCTCTCCCTATACTATGTACGGTGACTGATTAGGATTAACACCTTAAGTCAAGTACACAGACCCAGATAGGGAGAATTGTATATTGGATAAGCATCATTGATTGAAATTATTGTGTCATGTGTTATGATATATTAGGATTAACATCCTAATTAAAGTACATTGACCCGTTTTAAGAATGAATTCGTGGACCAACAGTTCCTTGTGTCAAGCACCAACACAAAATTAGGAAATGGTATTCTGGAGGAAATACTCTAAGGAACCTAGGTCGAGAATGTGCCATAGGTAGGTGGTTGTGTGGTGTCTCGTTGAATGCCTCCTAACATTGTTCTCTAATCTAGTGGAGAGATAGAGCTTACTTGTCAAGGCCTTCAAAATTTTAAAATGCCAGTCATGATGATGTTTATAACAATGCTTATTAATCTAGATCCTTTCTTATATAAGTCTTCAACCTAGTAATATCTCGATAAGTCAATATGAATACCTCCATAGTTAAGAGGGAGTGTTGAAATTATAATTAGGTGCAATATTCATAATTATGATTTTTTAATGAGTTAATTTTTTTTATTTTTATTTTTATTTATTTATTTATTTTTTTTATTTTTTTTTGTGATTCCAAAGAAAATTATTGTATTATGTCCCAGTTTTCTCCCAGATTGCACAAGCACCGAGACAATGCTCAAGATGGGAGATGTGACTCTGATCCCCATCCACTCTGTCCTATTTTTCTCCCAACAACAGGCTATGGGGGTGGTCCCTATGGAATGAGGTGAAGGAAAATAAGTTTGAAACCAATTTTTTTGGGAGACACAGATGAGTAGCCTAGCCACTTGGTTGAATTTAAGAATTTATTATTGATCAGATTAGTTTTAGAGTATGAAACTAGTTCCTTAATGGAGTTAAAAATTATTTCTTATAGTAAATTGGAACCAAATGACTAGATGGACACCCGTTTCTTGAACGATTAAATAAGCTATATGATTTTCAAGTCCTACGAACTGTGTGGGATGTAATGATCTTGGTAAATTATATGCCTAGTCTAAGTGTTACCTCTCCCATAACTCTTTTGAGAAACAATGTTCAAAGTAAGTTGTGAAATGGAAGCCAAGAGGAAGAAATCAACGACCTGATTAATGATACCTCCCCCTGTGTTCCACTCACCCAGTTCCTCCAACGCTACAAAGACTGTGGCTCTGATGACTTCAAGGTCACTCTGTTAAGCACTAGGAGATATTGACTCTATGAAGTTAGATTCGAAAATGGTTTCCATAAATATATATCAACCTATATTATGCTAGGAGGTAAGTTATTAGTGCAATCTAGATCTAGTATGGTTATACAATAGATTATGAGTGGGATTTATCTCGAGTTAATATTTCTTAATTTGTTTAAGTACTTAATTAGAATATTCTTAAGAGTACTTAACAATAGTGAACTACAACCTTAGACAAGATAAAATGCTTAGATATACAAGTGTAAAATTAAGCAATATTCCAAAAGATACCGAGTAACTAATGAACCGAAGATGAAAAATGCCTAAGGTAATTAGTCAAGATGTCAAGCTTCTTAAGAATACAACAATTATCCAATGGTGTTATAAATTATATTCCACAAGATCAAAGACTTGGAACTTAATTGAAACAGTGATATTTATAGGAAAATGCAAAATTTATTGTAAAAGTTTGGATCAATCCACACAAATTTTAGATCCCAATAGTCAAATGAGTAGTATCCCTTCAAAAAATTCAGCATTCATTAATATTATGACAGCTGTAGGGAAATTCTAAATAAACAATTCTTATGCTTTCCCAATGTCACAAAAATATTCCCAATTACCAAACAACTTGATATACTTAGAAAATCAGATATGTTAGCCTTCTTAAGATGTATTCTTCAGAAAAATTTCAGTTCTGAAATACTAATTACATTAGTAAGTAATCACATATCAACAAACTAATGATACCAAAATTAGATGACAAATATGCCCAAAAGTAGCCAAAATGCACCGAAACTTGAAAAATTCAAATTTTAGGGCTTTTAGAGAGTTTGATTGAGTAGTTTTCAAAACTTATATGTTTATTACATTCATAAAATAATGATAAATCAACAAGCTAGTGATACTGAATATGATGCCCAAAATTCTTATAAATAGTAATATTTTGTCAGAAACTAAAAATTCAAAATTTTGTTCTTAGTTAAGGATTTGCTTCAGAAATATTCAGACATGATTTTTGTAGTGATGAAGTAAATTCCAGCAATTGAACAAGCTATATGTAGGCCAAATTTGAGATTCCCACATGGCCAAAACTTGTGAAAATGTATATTTTATTATTTTAAGTTAATATGACCATAAAAAATGTGATTTTAGGGCTTGGTTATTAAATATTCAAATGTTGTAATAAAATTTAAGTAAATCAAGGGTTTAGAGGTCAAACCCTAGGCCCAACGCCTTGAAGATGACATTGTTGAGATTCGTTGAAACTCTGGGATCAGGTGGTTGCTTGAAAAATATGAATTTTGAGACCTTATGGCTGCAAAAATGCCAAGTATTCAGCCTCAAAAACTTTGATTAGGGTTTCAAGTTAATTTAGGGTCAAAGAGGGAAAGAAAAGGGAAAACAAAGTCAATGATGATAAATTTGGGGGGGATAAAAGGGCTAGGATGAGAGATCAGGGCATAAGAATGAGGGAAATTGCCAGAGAGAGCCAAAAATATGCCTAAGGAGGCCAACATTGGGTATATGGAGGGCTTATAGGACTAGGGAAAGCCCTAAGGCCTATGGCCTAGGGCGTAAAGACAAAAAAGGAAGGCCACACACCCTTAGAGGGTTGCAGCTTAAGTAAAGAGGGAGATAAGGCCAATGGAGGATGGTTGAGGGGTAGGAGAGGGATGAAGAGGGATGAGGGGAGGGATTCTAAGAGAGGGAAGGTTGAGAGGAGGACAAAGGGATGAGAAGGTTGATGGGAGTTGAATGGAGGGAGGTCGAGGGGACAAATGGCTGAGGAGGAGAGGAGTAGGGATTCCGAGGCATCAAAAACCCCATGTCAAGGCCAAAATATGGCCGTAAAATAAGACAAAAAGGGAAGAATGAGGGAGACTAAGGCTTGGGAGGGAAAAAATGGGCTAGAAGATCTGAATATTGAAACCCTTACTCAAATTTTTTTTATGCTTTATCTCTTTTATTTTATGAAAATTCCTCTGTCAGATACCCTGCAAACAAATTCCAAGGGACGAGATATTACCCTCAAGGGTCTAAATCTAGCTCTTGTCCAATTTTACATCTTGATCCTACCTAGAAAAATGAAAATAAAAACACCCAAACCTAAATATATACAAAATAGATATGAAACCCCAACCCAAGTTAGGAAAATAATTTACAAATTTAAAATTACAAAATTATTTACAAAATATACAGGGCATTTTAAATATATTTATAGAAAATAAATTTTATGATAATTTTCCTTGAAAGAATGGATAAGATGCTTTAGAAAACTTATTGATTAGTATAGTGGTACTGAAGATTTAATCCACCATATAAAAACTAGGAATCCAAACAAGATGATCCTTGCCCAAAGTCTGTGAACTTTGAGACCAAGGATTGAGTACCTACAAATATTATGTATTATATAAAAATAATAATCATATAGCACCACATAAGAAGCCTGTATTGAATACATACCATAGATAAACGAGCAATAACACCTCAAATTTCACCGCAAAATATTTTATTATAGTATAAAGATAGTTTCAAACAGGACAATAATTAAGAAAGCACTTCAATAATAGTTTTAGCTAGAGTTAAAGATGACTAGGGACTCAAATGACTCTAATTTATAGATAAATCCTCCAAATGGAAAAATAATGTCTAGTTTTTTTATCCTTGTCAAAATAATCTTGGTCATTGATAAAAAATTCAAGATATTTTAATCTTGGCCCTTGATTCTTTATTTTTTAGGAATTTTCAAATTTATCATTGAACTGCTCAATTATTTGACTTTGACATAGCCACTGATGCCCAAGGGTCAAATTTTCTTGAAATATACAATATTCCCTTGGTGGAGTAGCTTTAAAAATTGACACTTTAAAGACCCATTTTTTTTTCCATTTGGAATATTTATTTTCCTAAGACAATTTAAATTTGACTCCAATTAATCAATTTTTTGGATTACAATTGAATTTTATTTTGGCAGGAAAAATAATTAATTTACACATGGGGGGATTTAATTATTTTTCGACCCTCTAATAGATAATATTTTACATTTATAAGACTCAAATAGGGAATGAACATTAGGCTTAGACCCTCAAGACATATCACCCATCTGCGACACAACATGATCTACTAGACCAAGTGATTTGTAATAAAATAATTAAGCCAACTAGCTTAAATTATTCCCAAACCACTTCTACATTAGACTTCACTAAAAAACTATGACTCACCTAATATTTCGATAAGAAATTTCACCCCAGTTTTGGGGTTTTAAGCTAGAGGGGAAATTTTTTTTTCTGATTAGCCATGTTTAGAAACAAAGTTAATCAGTGAGGTTAAAAAACATTCTAGGATGAAATTCGTCACCAAAATTATAGGCTTACCTAGGTTGTTACATAGACTCAACGTCTTACTAGGATCATTTAAATCATATAAATTGAAGAATGGGGTGACCATGACACATGGAATTCTTATAGGTGATATGATCCTGTTGGAAAATATTAGCACTTCCGCTTCCTTGGAACTTTGATAATTTGAGTGAAACAATCTCATTTGGACTCTTAAGGGAAAAGAAAATTGAATTTTGGAAAGTATGATTTTTTGTCTCCTAGTTGACCAAGTCATCCCTCCTCATGTCAAGTCATCTCACCCTTGGAGGAATTCATTCAAAAGGCATGATGACTATAAATATCCATTTGTATCACTCCTAACGAACATAAATTATAACTCAGATATCTCTATTTTGAATAAAAGAAGGATGAATTAATAAATGCTGAAGTATGAAGCATCTCAATTATCATATATACCTTGCTCTAGCATTCCTTTGAAGGACAAAATCTTCCCTATATCTCTATGTCCAAGTTCTATGGTGAATCTCCATGATGAAAACTTTTGTGGATCATAAGTTAACTATGATTCATATGGAGTTTTGAAGTTATTCTCACTATGGAATTGTAATAGAGTTTTGAGGCTAATGTGAAGCCAATGGGGGATATTATATTCTGTAATATATACATTTTTTGGAAGGAATATCCTCTGTCATAGTATCCTAGTTCTATATATGGGCGATAAAAAGCCTTTGGAGTTTGTTCTATGTAAAATTCTAGACTTATACCATTTGTGGACGGATCTAGTGTTGGGAAAAATATTGAGAGGGGGGGTGGGGGGGGGGGTGAATCAGTATTTAGGTCTTACTCTGTTACAAACTTTTACTTTTTCATTCTCTAAAAACCATACGCTACTTTGCTGAAGCCAACTAGCGTATACACGCGGATATCCTTCATAAAACTCGTGTATATACAGAGATCTTATTATGCCATTAATTCTTTATTTAGATCTATGCAAAATTCATTATTATGATGATTAGATAACAGTAAGAATGTGCAGTAATAATAGAATAAACCATCACACATAAGCATCACACAATAACACCAAGATTTAAGGTGGAAACCCAAGTCGGGAGAAAACCACCACTGTCGTCGTCTCAATCTTCAATATTTATTATATAAAGAAAACATGTTACAACCATGTACTGGCGTAGACTCATACCAGCACGCAGGCACCCACCTGCAGAAGGCTACAACCTTCTCACGTTTACCAGCCTCTCCTGGAAGGGAGCTACAACCCCCTGCTCTCATTTACCAGCCTCTCCTGGAAGGGAGCCACAACCCCCTGCTCTCATTTACTAGCCTCTCCTGGAAGGGAGCTACAACCCCCTGCTCTCATTTACCAGCCTCACCTGGAAGGGAGCTACAACCCCCTGACTGAAGGCTATAACCCTCAACACCACCATGGACCACGTTTCATCAATTTTCAAACTGAATCCAATAGCTTCAATAGATCACAACTTGCAGGCCACTTTTCATCATATTTTCAGACTGGACCCACTCCACACATTTAAGCTCAATCATACATCAAACTGAAACTTATACCCTTATCAATTCATTCAATGAATCATCAACCAATCAATCAACAACTTGATCTCTTCTCAACATAGTCAGCAACATAATCAATATTCAGAAAACCTAAATCTGTATGAATACATCATAGACAGATAGCAGTAATACAACAGAACAGATCAGACATTTCATACCACATACTTCAGCACACCCTAGTTTTGATACGTGCTTTCCTTTCACTGATCCTGCGTATATACGGGCTTTCTAAAATGCCAATCTGCGTATACATATGCACACATTTCAGAGCTGACTTCAATTCCCATACACGCTTTTGCTGAATACAATCCGCGTATATACGTCTTCTCCTCGACGAACCTGCGTATGGATCTTCAGACATTTTAGGGCAGTGCAACTCTCCAAAACATGTAAACAACTTAGATCTTCATTCTTTACTTCAGCTCAGATTCGCCAGATCAGAGATCTAATCATTCCATAAACAGATCTAGAAAATACATATACATTTCAGATCTAGAGATCCCTCTTCATCATTTTCTTCATAGGTGCATCATAAAATCAGATCTATCATCAAATTGTTACCCTTTCCATTCAGACATACTTCAGAGTGAATTATTCATTCACACCCAGAATCACACACACACTTGCACTATGAATTTCTTCTCCTTATATAGGTTTAGCCTTTGTCAATACCATGAGCGAAAACCACACAACTTCTAATGGTATTCCTGGACGGGATCAATTAGATATTCAAGCGCTCAATACAATGGGTCAATACCATGGTAAGAACCCCTAGATTTATAACTTTAGAGCGCAATTAGGCATACGCGACTTAGCACGTACTTTTCCGCGTACATACGTTACTTCGACTAAACAAACTCGCGTATGCTTTGTGTCACACACTTTTCATCATTGTTCTAGCCCTTATTGATAATTCTTTCTCTGGTACTTCTGAGCTACTTGTAGAACATCAGATTTACATCATTAATAAACTCATCAAGCATCAAGAACAACTTTATTAAGTAATTTTCCATCATCTTCATCAATTGGGTTGCCATCAAGGACAACACATTGCATCATATTGCCAACAATATCCCCCTTTGGACTTGATGGCAACCACGATGGTGTTTGGTCACAAAAGATAGATACATTAAGCATAATGATATTCTCCCCCTATTCAAACACCATGTCACTCTCCCCCTTTGACATCAAGGGCAAAGGGCGGATCAAAAACCAACACAATGTTTTTCTCCTCATGTAGAATGAAGAGCGCTGTAGATCTGATGTGCACTGAAGTTACCATGCTCCCCCTGAGTTCATGTTGAATGTTCAAAAATATTTTTCAATGAAGTACATGACTATATGACTCATACTTACATCAAAGATCCAACCAATGTGACTCAAGTACCCAACCAAGAGGGTTTACACATTTTGACTCAACTACCCAACCAAGTGGGTTTACACATTTTGACTTAACTACCCAACCAAGTGGGTTTACAAATTTGAACAAGTCCTTACATGACTGAATATTACAATTTTACATCATAGGTCTCAACATAACCTTTTCATCAAATTACAAATATGACTTTTTATAACCAAGACCAAAAAGACCTCAAGAGAGAGATCATATTTCAGAACCATCATAATGCCAACAATGCATTACATTCAGCAATGCTAATGATCCCCCTGAAACTGTGCATCCAATGCATCCTTTCCATATGACCAAAACTCCTCCTTAGCATATGCAACCTAAACACTTTCAACAGTCAATCATCAAGGCATATTTACCCGATATCAGAGAATGAAACAGAAATATAAGAGCTTAAACATCATCATAGATACCAAACAGCACTGTAGCTGTGCTGAAGAATGCTGAAACCAAGTAAAATTTGTCAGCAACTAACCATACGCGGTTTTATTTCTATAAACTCGCGTATATACACTACTGTCTTTCAGAAAACCCGCGTATCCAATTTTAACCTTCTGATTTTAAGCAGTTCTGATTTTGTACAAGGCAGAGACAATTCCCAGCTTCCGTATGAGATATTCAAATGCTTCCCTAGAATATATGAGAATAGATAGAACAATGTAGCTATGTTTTCAAGTGTCATCCAACAGTTGTAGCATAAGCCTATCAGTAACCAAGTCTTCAAGCTCTTTGCAGCATCAACATATTCTTTCCAAGAGGAATCACCATTCCAGAACAACTTCTTCAATAGACAATATGAGTCAAGCAATCATCCAAGTGATCTAATATCACCAAAATCTTCCAGATTTATATCATGAATAAAAATGTGATGGAATTATGTATAAAAGGTTTGAACCGTAGCAACAAAATCTACATGATCTATTCATATCTCTGAATCATAAGACTTTCATCTCATCGATAAAACTAAATACTTTTCATCAAAAAGCAAACAGGGCTCATCCATAATCTTATCATAAGAAACCATGCATCACGTCATCATCATTTAGAACTGAGACATAAGAATATATAATGTCAATAATGCAATCATTAATAGTCAGACTGATGCTCCCCCTGAACCTGTGTTCATGATCTTCAGTTGTCATACTAAATTTCTTATCATAAATGCATACGCATCTGTCTCCACTGTAACTCGCATGTATACGTGACTTTACTTCATTAAATCTGCGTATGGAAAGTGAAATACTAAAAATTTCACACTCCTTCTTCTCCCCCTGAATTTGTACGACCTGTACCTGTCTTCTTCACAATAGATGCACTGTCAGAAATAAACATAACCAGAATTACCAAATCAACGATGAGAATCATCACACATTGCTCCCCCTGTGATGATACATTACTAATCTCTATGATGTATCTCACATCATTCTTGCAGTCATTATGAGAAGTAAGATTTAGAACTGGATGACTGCAGTAGGGTAAATATTCCATACGTTTTTGACCGGTCCTCCTTCTTTTTCCAGCTTTGCTTGAACTTTCTTATCATGTGCTAGAAATTGTCCAATTTCTCAGATTTTTTCATCCTGCATTCTTTTTCCACATGTCCATACTTGTTACAAGCATAACATCTTATGTGACCAGAAAAGTAAGCATAAGGATCATACTGTGTTCTTCTATTCTTTCTTCTATTGCAATCAGCTGCTTTATGACCAAACTTGCTACATGAAAAACAATATCCCTTAAAGAAACCAGAGTACCTTTCTGTATATAATCTGTTGGTTTGTGACTGAAACAATCTGCTTCTGCAATTTGCTGCAACATGCCCATAATTATGACATTTAAAGCATTCAACATTATTGAATGATTTCCTTTGAGTGTTCATGATTTTCGGTTGACTTCTTGTTTCTTTCAACTCTTCAAGTTTTGCATTGACATCCTTTGAGTCTTTAGCACTTCCTTGTGAACTAGATTCTCCTTTAATAGTTTCATGAAAACCAAGACCAAGTTTAATAGCAGGAGATCTTTGATTACTAAGAATATTGTCTAGAATCTTAGTACTATCTTGAAACCTCAAGAGTTTATCCTTTTCTTCTAATTTACCTTTGAGAATGTTTACCCCAACCTCCAATTTTTGGCATTGCTTCTTCATGCTTTCTTCAACCCTTTTTCCTTCTTCTACTTGATCATTTAATTTTAAAAATCCCTTCTTTCAATCCATTTTCTTGTTCTTCAATAGTTTGTAAAAGTTTTTCATTCTTCTTATTAGCTTTTTCAAGATCTTCTTTGAGGGGGATGATTTCTGCTCCAAGTCCTTTTTCTTCAAATGATTGTAGAAGGTCTTTATTCTTTTTGTTTGATGCTTCGAGATCTGCTTTCAGGGAGATGAGTTCTTCATTCTTCTTATTTGATTTATCCAGATCTTCTTTTAGAGATATGATTTCTGCTTCAAGTCCTTTACTTTGATTGGATACATTATCGTACATCCTTTTCAATCTAGAGATCAAATCTTTGTAGGTAGATTCCTTCTCATTAAATATTCTTTGTTGATCTTTGATAACTTCTTCTAGGTCCATAGCATTACTTTCACTATCTTCACCATTGCTTGCACAAAGAAGAATATCACAAGAACAACAATCACTACATGTTTCATCTTCTTCATTTTCTGCTGCACATGTTTTCTGAGATATCTCTTTTCCTTGAGTAGCCTTCTTCTTTTGCTTCTCTCCCATTGTGACGGATCTCCTTCAAGCGATCAAGCTTCTACAGAAGGACCTGCTCTGATACCAATTGTTGGGAAAAATACTAAGAGTGGAAGTGAATCAGTATTTAGGTCTTACTCTGTTACAAACTTTTACTTTTTCATTCTCTAAAAACCATACGCTACTTTGTTGAAGCCAACTAGCGTATACACGCGGATATCCTTCATAAAACTCGCGTATATACAGAGATATTATTATGCCATTAATTCTTTATTTAGATCTATGAAACATTCATTATTCTGATGATTAGATAACAGTAAGCATGTGCAGTAATAACAGAATAAACAATCACACATAAGCATGACACAAGAACACCAGGATTTAAGGTGGAAACCCAAGTCGAGAGAAAACCACCGCTGCCGTCGTCTCAGTCTTCAATATTTATTATATAAAGAAAACATGTTACAACCATGTAATGGCACAGACTCATACCAGCACGTAGGCACCCACCTGCAGAAGGCTACAACCTTCTCTCGTTTATGAGCCTCTTCTGGAAGGGAGCTACAACCCCCTGCTCTCGTTTACCAGCCTCTCCTGGAAGGGAGCTACGACCCCCTGCTCTCGTTTACCAGCCTCTCCTGGAAGGGAGCTACAACCCCCTGCTCTCGTTTACCAGCCTCACCTGGAAGGGAGCTACAACCCCCTGACTGAAGGCTACAACCCTCAGCACCAACATGGACCACGTTTCATCAATTTTCAAACTGGATCTAATAGCTTCAATAGATCACAACTTGCAGGCCACTTTTCATCATATTTTCAGACTCGACCCACTCCACACATTTAAGCTCAATCATACATCAAACTGAAACTTATACCCTTATCAATTCATTCAATGAATCATCAACCAATCAATCAACAACTTTATATTTTCTCAACATAGTCAGCAACATAATCAATATTCAGAAAACCTAGATCTGTAGGAATACATCATAGACAGATAACATTAATATAACAGAACATATCAGAAATTTCATACCACATACTTCAACAAACCCTAGTTTTCATACGTGCTTTCCTTTCACTGATCTTGCATATATACGCACTTTCTAAAATACCAACCTGCGTATACATCTACACACATTTCAGAGCTGACTTCAATTCCCATACGCGCTTTTGCTAAATAAAATCCGCGTATATACGCGCTTTCTCCTTGACGAACCTACGTATGGATCTTCAGAAATTTTAGGGCAGTGCAACTCTCCAAAATAGGTAAACAGCTCAGATCTTCATTCTTTACTTCAGCTCAGATTCACTAGATCAGAGATCTAATCATTCCATAAACAGATCTAGAAAATACATATACATTTCAGATCTAGAGATCCCTCTTCATCATTTTCTTCATAGGTGCATCATAGAATCAGATCTATCATGAAACTGTTACCCTTTCCATTCAGACATACTTCAGAGTGAATTATTCATTCACACCCAGACTCACACAAACACTTGCTCTATGAATTTATTCTCCTTATATAGGTTTAGCCTTTGTCAATACCATGAGCCCAAACCACACAACTTCTAATGGTATTCCTGGACGAGATCAATTAGATATTCAAGCGCTCAATACAATGGGTCAATACCATGGTGAGAACCCCTGGATTTATAACTTTAGAGCGCAATTAGGCATACGCGACTTAGCACATACTTTTCCGCGTACATACGCTACTTGGACTAAACAAACTCGTGTATGCTTTGTGTCACACACTTTTCATCATTGTTATGGCCCTTACTGATAATTCTTTCTCTGGTAATTCTGAGCTACTTGTAGAACATCAGATTTACATCATTAATAAACTCATCAAGCATCAAGAAAAACTTCATTAAGTAAGTTGCCATCATCTTCATCAAGTGGGTTGCCATCAAGGAAAACACTTTGCATCATATTGCCAACATCTAGATCTTGGAGGAAAATGTTTTCTTAGAAGACATAAAACAAATATTCTATCAGATCTATTTGTGAACAAAATTGAAGGAGGGTGTTTTATTTTGAGGGATGAGTTAACACTTGGATAATTTTTCTACTAATCAGGTTAGATGTAACTTAGATTTCTCTTATTGGAAAATATTCTATAATAAAATAATTGTTGGGATTTTCCTTTGTGGGCTTTTCCCTAGCCTCTAGCCTAATTTCTGGTTTCTCTTGTGTCTTGTGCAATGTGATCTATACTAACCATCTAAAAACTCATTTTTTCCCTGTGACGTTGCTTGTAGGAAAGCAATCACCTGTAATAAGAACCAGTGCATTTCATACGCCCTCATGTCAAATACACCAATACACATGCCAAGATGTGTCAAGTGCTAAGGCATGCCAAGATGTGAACAGGTGTGGCAATGCATGCTAGGTATTGTCAAGGAAAAAAAAGGGAGAAACAAGTTAAACTACAAGTAAATGAACACATAAGAGGGTTAATAAGTCATCAATTTACTTTTTCCAAGAGGGGCATACTAGGCATGCCAACAGTAGGTACTAATAGCTGCCAAGTGCTAAGTCTTAGTGCACTCTATGTGCCAAATATTCGTATGTTTATTCTCATATACATTCCAATAATTGATCTAAAATAAATTTAATTTTAAACCATGCAAAAGAATACCAAGGAGTCTCAACACATTCCATACATGCTAATATTTTCCAAGTGCCAACACGTGCCAAGTGATAATTTGTATGAGGGAGTGTTATTCATGCCATGAAGTGGCGGGGAATGTTGAAGAGTGCTAAGGTATGATAGAGAGTGCCAATGCATGCTGAGGTGTGGTATGGAATAATAGGACAACATAGGGGATCACTAGGTCAAAATGCATGGAACTGAATGAATATGAGCATTTTCCATGGAGTGTCAATGAGTGCTAGTTGTCATTCCAAGGAGAGAGTAACAAGGTATTCTAATCATTGGTAAGGAATGCTCTAGAATATCATGGCATGTCAAGAAGTGCCAAAGTGTGTTAGGGAGTTCCAAGATGTGCTAAAATGTGCCAAATAGGGCCAAGGCATGACAAGACATGTCAGGTGCTAAGGCATGCTAGGATCTGAAGGGTGACAGGGTATGCCCATGCATGTCAACAAGTGTGAAGGAAATAGAAGGGAGAACCAAGCTAAAATGAAATCAAATGAACACATAATGTGGTTAATAAGATGGGACTTCATCTTTTCCAAAAGGGGCATGCTACACACACTAATAATAGGTTCCAATACATGTGAAATTCGAATGTGTGTCAAGTGGTAATGATTGTCAATGTATGTCGAGGTGTTCCAAATAATACTAGAGAATACAAGGAATGCCAACACATGTTAGGATATTTATATGTTGTGCTAGGGCATGGAAACATGTACTTGGCTGTCCTATTCATGAAAATATGTTTTAGGTACACAGATGTTCCAGGACATGCAAGGTGCAAAGGAATGTTAATGTGTTCTAAAGCATGTTAAGGTGTGCCAAGACTATTGAGGAGTGATAGGTCTCTCTCATTAACAAAATTGGCATAGGTTTATTGTTTATTAAATAATATAGTTCCTAAACACGCTAGTGTAACTTTATCTAAAGGGCATTTGCTAGATAATTAACCTAATAGAGATGAATCATGTGTTGACTCATCAAAAAAATGTATTCTCATTACTTGAGGGAAATGATACACACTAAATAATTCTTTAAAAATTGACTGACTGTAACCACTATGGCCTTGGATAACTAATGAAAAATATTCCACAACAATGGTCGTAAATCATTATATTTTGAAAAAAAATATATAGTAACAAGCACATAACGTAATCAAAAACTCATTGGAATGATCAACGACGATGGACATTTTTTTACCATCACCAAAAGTAACAAAAAGATTATTGGTGAGGGTCAATAAATGATCATCACTATAAGTTTCACCAAAGAGAGAACTAGTGATGGGACTTTAACAACCTTCACCAAAAGTGTCATTGAAAATGGCTATGGTGACAAACCTTAAAGGACCGTCACTATATACACTTACAAAAATTATTTTTGGATGACTATCACCATATGTGACATTGGTGACAAACCTTAAAGGTCCGTCATAGGCATGCCCCTCACCAATGACCTTTTTTGTTGCAGTGACAATGAGTCTGCGAATTATGGTCTCTAATGGAAAGGGATAGGAAACTTGGGGCTCATTAGATATCGAGCCTTAAATTTAAATTTATTATTCCATATTACTGTCATTTTCTTCCAAATATGGCTAATGGAACTAGAAAAGTACAAAATCCATATTTTACATTGGGATTTATAAAGCATCTCAGAAAAACAGTATGAAAAAAATATATGAAATTTAATAATATGGATAAGAAATATGATGGAGAACAAGAAAAACCAATAGGAAAAAGGGGGAGAGGAAAAAAAGGAGGGATGAAAAAAAATCATAGTAACATTAAAACCCAAAAAATATGGTTAAGTGCAATGTCACATAGCATATTTCTTAACATCTAAGGCTAAAAACATTTTTCCATGAGATTTTCTATAAGTTTAACAATTGGATTAGAACTCTAACGGCTACACTCCTCAACCAATATTGTAGTGGTGACTTGAACATAAGGACAAAATAAAACCACTAAGGTGGGAAAACAAAGGATGCACAATCATATCTTCACTTAGTAAGTATAAGGAAGAAAGATACAAAGAGGGAGTACTTATATCTCAATTTGTAAAGAATGAAGAAAGAAACAAAGTAAAATATCTTAGCAACAACATTAAATTTCCTATTAGATCTACAATATTTTGAAAATGAATGCTCATGATCCATTGAAGGAACCTAAAAACATAAAAAATAGCTACAATTTCCAGTCTTAACATTAGAAAGAGGCAGGTCATTAATTTTTTAAAATATCAGGATTGTAGGTCTATAAGGTTTCTTTCCTTGAAACTATAGAAAATACTTGACCATGGAGGAACGCAAATGACAGTAGATTTTTTGCAAGTATATGTACTATGACTAATATATTTTATTTATTTCTTTTATCTCACATCTGGATAAGAAAAGTGATCAACTTCTTTGCTTATCCAAGCAAGGATCAGGCACTTTGAGCATCTTTGTTGCAGTGAAATTCAAGGTCAATCCAAGCCTAACGAATGTTTCCTCTAACAACCTCATTTAACTACTAATCACCAAATGATTTGTTGAACTCCACCCTTAAGAACCTATTTATACTCTTCCTTCTGTCCAAAATCTCCAAATATTCCATTGCTAGGTTAGACAAGGCCTTGAACAACACTCAAGGTTGTTATCCTAGTGACACCATTATAACTATAAGAATCATAGAGGATTTATGGACATTGAGGATGATAAAACTGTATGAGGAACCGTTGTGAAACCAATCATCACAAACACATATTGTCATTCAACTCATCCATGAAGAAAGAAAAACATTAAGAAAATATTACTATTTCAATTCAATGTGAATGTGCTTCTTCATTCACAAAAAAGGACATATGTATAGATAACCTTAAAACTACCTAGAGGTTTAACTAATGTGCAAGAATTTGTTTGGACTGCAACAATGTAATTGGCCTAATACAACCCAACTAAAAAAAAAAGGGGGCATAATGAATTAATTCATCCATCTATAGGAAACATAAAAAACACAAACTTTCCCAACTCAATGATTTTGATGTCAATAATCCCCAAACCCCTCTAGATGTACCCAAAAATTATAGACTATAGCCATTGTTTGTGGCTATCTCTAAAATGCATTGAAATTTATAGAGGTCAACAAGTCTCCACACCTTAAAATTACCCTCCACGGTTATTTCATGTCACTGAATATGCATCCTTACAAAGTGAGTCTGGAAACTAAGGTCATTGATGAAAAGGGATAGGAAACTTAGGGTTCATTAGAGATCGAGCCCTAAATTTAAATTTATTATTCCACATTACTATCATTAGTTTCCAATGATGGCTAATAGAAATACAAAAGTAAAACATGAATATTGTACATTGGGATTTATAAAGCATCTCGCAAAAATAGTATGAAATATATATATATATATATATATATATGAAATGTAATAATATGTATAAGAAATATGATGGACAACAAGAAAAACCAATAGGAAAAAAGGGGGCAAGGACAAAAAGGAGGCCGCAAAACAATCCTGATACTAGTAAAACCCAACAAAAATGGTTAAGGACAGTGTCACCTAACATATTTCTTAACATCTAAGGCCAGAAAATGTTGGCCATGATATTTTCTATATGTCTAACAACTTGTTTGTAACTCTAAGGTCTACACTGCTCAACTAATCTCATAGTCATGACTTTAACATAAGGAAAATTAAAATCACTAAGTTGAGAACATAAATAATGCGCAATCATATCTTCACTTAGCAAGTAGAAGGAAGAAAGAAACAACAATGGAGTAATTATAGCTCAATTTGTAAATAAGGAACAAAGAAACAAAGTAAACTATCTTCACAACAACACTAAATTTCCTATTAGATCTATAATATTTTGAAAATGAATGCTGATGAGCCATTGAAGGAACCTACAAACATAATAAAATAGCTGCAATTTCCAGTCCTACTATAAGAAAGAGGCAGGTCATTAAAATTTTGAGAATACCACGATAGTATGTCTATAAGGTTTCTTTCCTTGAAAAGATATCAAATCCTTCACCATGGAGGAACTCAAATGACAGTAGACACTTATGAAACTATGTACTATGAGTAGCACATTTTATTCCTTTCTTTGGTCTCACACCTCAATATGCAAAGCGATGAACCAATTTTCTTATCCCAGCAAGCATCTAGTACTTCGATAATTTTTGTTGTAGTGAAATTAAAGTTTACTCCAAGCCTAGCAAACGTTTCCACTAATATCTTCATTGAACCATTGCTCGCCAAATTATGTATTTAAATCTACTTTTAAGGCCCTATTGATACTCTTCCTTCTATACAAAATCTCCACATCCCAAATTGCTAGGTCACAAAAGTCCTTGAAAGACATACAAGGTTGTTATCCTAGTGACAACATTCTCACTATAAGAATGACAAACGATTTATTGGAATTGAATATGATGAAATTGTATGAGGCACCATTGTGAAACCAAACATCACAATGACTTTTTTTCATTCAAATTATCCATGAAGAAAGAAAAATATTAAGAAAATATTACTATTTCCATTCAATGTTAAAGTGCTTCTTCATTCAAAAATAAGGACATATATATATATATATATATATATATATATATATATTTATATATATAACCTTAAAAATACTTAGAGGTTTATCTAATGTGTGAGAATCTATTTAGACTGCAACAATATTTTTTGCCTAATAAAACACAACCAACATGAAAATGGGGGCATAATGACTTAATTCAATCATCTATAGGCAACATAAAAAACACAGACTTTCCCAACTCAATCATTTTGATGTAAATAATCCCAAAACCTCTGTGGATATACCCAAAAAGTAGCCATTATAGACATTGTTTGTGCCTATATCTAAAATTCATTGGAATTTATAGAGGTAAAAATGACACCAAAACTTAGAATTACTCTTCATGATTTTTTTCGGTCACATAATATGCATCCTTACATAGTGATTCTGGAAAATAAGGTCCTTAATTACAAGGGATAGAATACTTAGGGCTCATTAGGGATCGAGCCTTAAATTTAATTTTATTATTCCATGTTAGTATTATTAGTCCTCAAATATGGCTAATGGAACTGCAAAACTATAACATCCATACTTTACATTGGGAGTTCTAAAGCATCTCAGACAAATAGTATCAAAAAACTATATATGAAATTTAATAATATGCATAAGAAATACGACGTAAAACACGAAAAAATAATAGGAATAATGGGGTGAGGAAAAAAAAGAGGGATGCAAAACAATCCTGATACCAGTAAAACACAAAAAACATGGCTAGGTACAATGTCACCTAGAAATATTTCTTAACATCTAAGGCGAGAAAATATTGGCCATGAGATTTGCTATAAGTCTAGAAAATCTCTTGGAACTCTAAGGTCTACATTGCTCAACTAATCTCGTGGTGGTGACTTTAACATAATGAAAAATTAAAACCACTAAGCTGAGAACAAAAAGGATGCACAATCATATCTTCACTTAACAAGTAGAAGGAAGAAAGACACAAAGAGGGAGTAATTATAGCTCAATTTTTAAAGAAAGAAATAAAGAAACAAAGTAAACTATATTAGCAAAAACACTAAATTTCCTATTAGATGTACACTATTTTTAAAATGAATGCTCATGAGCCATTAAAGAAACCTATAGACATAACAACATAGCTACAATTTCCAGTCTTAACATAAGAAAGAGGTAGGTCATTAACTTTTTGAAAATATCATGATAGTATGTCTATAAGGTTTTTTTCCTTGAAAATATATCAAATCCTTCACCGTGGAGGAACTCAAAGGACATAAGAGTTTATGCAACTATGTACTATGACTAGCACATTTTATTTCTTTGTTTTTCCTCACACCTAGATAACCAAATTGATGAACTTATTTTCTTATCCAAGAAAGCATCGGCTACTTTGAGCATTTTTGTTGTAGTTAAATTCAATTTCATTCCAAGCCTAGAAAAATTTTCCTCTAACAACTTCATTGGAGCACTTCTCGCCAAATTATGTATTGAAATTAACTCCACATACCCTATTAATACTCTTCCTTGTTTTCAAAATCTCCACATATTCCATTTCCAGATCAAACAATGCCTTGAACGACACTCAAGGATGTTATCCTAGTGACAAAATTCTCACTATAATAATGATAGAGGATTTATGGGCATTGAATATGATCAAAATATATGAGGCACCATTGCATAACCAGCCATCAAAATCACTTATTGTTATTAAAATTCTCCATGGACAAAGAAAAATATTAACAAAATATTACTATTTCGATTCAATATGAATGTTACTATTCATTCACAAACCAGGACATATGTATATATAACTTTAAAACTACCTATAGGTTTAACTAATGTGCAAGAGTTTTTTTGGATTGGAACAATGCTTTTGGCCTAATAGAACCCAAAAAATAAAAAAGGGGGGTAGAATGACTTAATTCATCCATATATACCCAACATAAAAAACACAAAATTTCAAAACTCAATCATTTTGATGTCAATAATCCCAAAACCTCTGTGGATATACCAAAAAAGAATAGACTATAGCTATTGTTTTTTGCTATCTCTAAAATTCATCAGCATTTACAGAGGTTAAAAAGAGTCCACAGCTTAAAAATACCCTTCATGATTTTTTTTTGTCACATAATATGCATCCTTACAGTTTGATTCTGGAAACTAAGGTCCTTGATGGCAAGGGATAGGAAACTTAGGTCTCATTAGAGATATGGCCTTAAATTTAAATTAATTATTCCATATTACTATCATTACTCGCCAAATATGGCTAGTGTAACTACAAAAATACAACATCCATATTGTACATTGGTAGTTCTAAAGTATAGTAGACAAATAGTATGAAAAAATTATATATGAAATGTAATAATATTTATAACAAATATGACAGAGAACAATAAAAACGAATAGGAAAAAGTGGAAGATGACAAAAAGGAGGGATGCAAAATAATCCTAATAACAATAAAACCCAACAAAAATGGTTAATCATAGTGTCCCCTAGCATATTTCTTAACATGTAAGGCTATAAAATGTTGGCCATGATATTTTCTATATGTCTAACAACTGGGTTGGGACTCTAAGGTCTACACCGTTGAACCAATCTCGTAGTGGTGACTTTATCATAAGGAGAAATTAAACCACTAAGTTGAGAACAAAAAGGATGCACAATCATATCTTCACTTAGCAAGTAGAAGGAATAAAGACAAAAAGAGGGAGTAATTTAGCTCAATTTGTAAAAAAGGAAAAAAGAAACAAGGTAAACTATGTTAGCAAGAACACTAAATTTCCTATTAGATCTACAATATTTTGAAAATGAATGCTCATGAGCCATTGAAGGAACCTACAGACACAAAAAATAGCTACAATTTCTAGTCCTAATATTAGAAAGAGGCAGGTCATTATATTTTTGTAAATATCAGGATAGTATGTCTATAAGGGTTCTTTCCTTGAAAATATAGCAAATCCTTCACCATGGACAAACTCAAATGACAATAGAGTTTTTGAAACTATGTACTATGACAAGCACATTTTATTGATTTCTTTTCTCTAACACCTCAATAAGTAAGGTGATGAATTGTTTTTCTTATCCAAGGGAGTATTGAGTACTTTGAGCATTTTTTGTTCCAATGAAATTCAATTTCACTCCAATCCTAGTGAATGTTTCCTCTAACAACTTCATTGAAACATTGATCACCAAATAATTTATTGAACTCCACTCTAAAGCCTAAGTTGATACTCTTCATTTTGTAAAAAATCTCCACATATTCCATTGCTAGGTCACACAAGGCCTTGAACGACACTTAATGTTGTTATCCTAGTGATGACATTCTCACTATAATAATGACAAAGGATTTATGGGAATTAAAGATGATCAAACTGTATGAGGCACCATTGTGAAACCAACCATCACAATCACTTTTTGTCATTAAACTTATCCATGAAAAAAATAAAATATTAAGAAAATATTACTATTTCCATTAAATGTGAATGTGCTTCTTCATTTAGAAACAATTACATATGTATATATAACCTTATAACTACCTAGAGTTGTAACTAATGTGCAAGAATATGTTTGGACTACAACCATGTTTTTGGCCTAACACAACCCAAAAAAAAGAAGAAAAAGGAAGAAGAATGACTTAATTCAATCATCTATACGAAACGTAAAAAATAAATACTTTCCCAACTCAATCATTTCGATCTCAATAATCCCCAAAACTTTGTGGATATATCAAAAAAATAGAGACTATAGCCATTGTTTGTGGCTATCTCTAAAATTCATCAGAATTTATAGAGGTCAATAAGACTCCACACCTTCAAATTGCCCTTTAAAATTATTTTGTGTCATAGAATGTGCATCCTTATAGAGTGAGTCTGGAAAATAAGGACCCTGATGGCAAGGGATATGAAACATAGGCTCATTAGAGATCAATCCTTAAATTTAAATTTGCTATTCCATATTATTGTCATTAGTTTCCAAAGATGGCTAATGGAACTATAAAAGTACAACATCCATATTGCAGATTGGAAGTTATAAAGAATTTCAGATAGACGGTATGAAAAAATTATATATTAAATGTAATAATACATATAATAAATACGATGGAGAATAAGAAAAACCAATAGACAAAAGGTGGCGAGGAAAAAAAGGAGGGATGTAAAACAATCTTGATATAAGTAAAACCCAACAAAGACAGTTATGTACAATGTCAGCTAGCATATTTCTTAACATCTAAGGCCAAAAAATGTTGGCCATGAGATTTTCTATAAGTCTAACAACTGGCTTGGAAAAATAAGTTCTACAATGCTCAACCAATATCGTAGTGGTGACTTTAACATAAGGAAAAATTAAAATCACTGAGCTACGAAAAAAAAGGGATGAAAAATCATATCTTCACTTAGTAAGTAGAAGGAAGAAATACACAAAGAGGGAGTCTTTATAGCTCAATTAGTAAAGAGGGAACAAATAAAAAAAGTAAAATATCTTAGAAAAAACACTAAATTTCCTATTAGATCTACAATATTTTGAAAAATAATGCTCATGAGGCATTGCAGGAACCTACCGACATAAAAACATAGGTACAATTTCCATTCCTAGCATTAGAAAGAGGTAGGTGATTAAATTTTTGAAAATATCAGGATAGTATGTCTATAAGGTTTATTTCATTCACAAAATATCAAATCCTTCACCAGGGAGGAACTCAAATGTCATTAGAGTTTATGTATTTATGTAATATGACTAGCACATTTTATTACATTCTTTTTTCTCGCACCTGGATAAGCAAAGAGATGAACTTCTTTTTGTAAGAAAGAAAACACCAGGTACTTTGAGAAATTTTGTTGCAATGAAATTCAAGTTCACTCCAAGCCTAGCGATAGTTTCCCCTAACAACTTAATTTAACCACTGCTCATCAAATGATTTATTGAAATCCAATCTGAAGCCCCTATTGATACTCTTCCGTCTATCCAAAATCTCAAGATCTTCCATCACTAGGTCACACAAGGCCTTGAACGACACTCAAGGTTATTATCCTAGCGACAAAATTATCACTATAGGAATGACAAATGATTTATGGGAATTGAATATGATCAAATTGTATGAGCCACCAGTGTGAAACGAGTCATCAAAATCACTTTTTTCCATTCAACTTCTCCATGAACAAAGAAAAATATTAAGAAAATATTACTATTCCCATTCAATGTGAATGTTTTTCTTCATTCACAAACAAGGACATATGCATATATAACCTTAGAAATACTTAGAGGTTTAAGTAATGTGAAGGAATATATTTCGACTTAAATAGTGTTTTTGGCTTAATATAACCCTACCAACAACAAAAAGGGGGCAGAATGACTTAATTCATCCATCTATAAGCAACATAAAAAACATAGAATTTCCCAACCCACTCATTTCTATGTCAATAATCCCCAAACCTTTTTGGATATACCCAAAAAGTAGAATATAGGCATTTTTAGTGTCTATCTCTAAAATTAATCAGAATTTATAGAGGTCCACAAGACTCCACACCTTAAAATTACCCTTCACAATTATTTTCTGTCACAGAATACACATAATTACATAGTGAGTCTAGAAACTGACATACCTGATGGAAAGGGATAGGAAACTTAGGGTTCATTAGAGATCAGGCCTTAAATTTAAAACTTTTATTCCATATTATTGTCATTAGTCACCAAACATGGATAATAGAACTACAAAAGTACAAAATCCATCTTTTAAATTGGGAGTTGTAAAGCATATTAGGAAAATCATATGAAAAAACTATATATGAAATGTAATAATATGTATGAGAAATACGATGGAGAAAAAGAAAAACCAATAAGAAAAAGGGGGAATGGAAAAATGGAAGGTACACAATAATCCCTATACTAGTAAAACCCAAGAAATATGGTTAAGTACAGTGTCACCTAGCATATTTCTTAGCATCTAAGGCCAAAAAATGTCGAGCATGAGATTTGCTATAATTCTAACAACTGGCTTGGAACTCTTAAGGGATACAATGCTCAACCAATGAAATTAACATAAGGACAAATTAAGGCCACTAAGCGGAGAAAAAAATGGATGCACAATCATATCTTCACTTAGAAAGTGGAAGGAAGAAAGACGCAAAGAGAGAGTAATTATAGCTCAATATGTAAAGAAGGAACAAATAAACAAATTAAACTATATTAGCAAAAACAATAAATTTCTTCTTAGATCTACAATATTTTTAAAATGAATGCTCATGAGCCATTGAAGGAACCTACAAAAATTAAAAAATAGCTACAATTTCTAGTCCTAACGTTGGAAAGAGGAAGGTCATTAATTTTTTGAAAATATCAAGATAGTATGTTTATAAGGCTTCTTTCCTCTAAAACATAGAAAATACCTCACCATGGAGGAAATCAAATGATAATAGAGTTTATGCAAGTATGTACTATGACTAGAAAATTTTATTTATTTCTTATGTCTCACACCTGGCCCATAGGTTAAAATCACTACACATTGCTAACAAAATCACAGTTTCCTACACATGGAACAAAACTTCAAAAGGGTTAAGTATCATACTATGTTTCAAACTTAGAGAATTGATTGCCTAGTTTCCATTGTCGAAGTGTGTGCAAATGTCCTCTAGGGAAGAAATCCATAACTAAAAATCAAAACTTGGTTGTTTCAAAGTGTGTATATAATGTTGGGAGAAAAGGATAATCCAATGAGTGTACGATTTCTCTTTTGGTTTGAGCCCTTAGAAACATTTATGACTTTCTAGAGAGGATTTTCCCATCACCTTTATTGTAAAATAACACCTTGTACCTCTCAAATGTGTAAGATACACAAACAATCTGAAATGGCTCAGTCCTAAAATGCCATCTCACTTTTGAATTGCTAGTTTGGCTTACCATCTTGAATCATTTTCTTTCTGAGGATTTTTTTCACCATCATTGATACTACTCCAATTTCTTTCATCACTAAATCACTGCTATTACTACCTTTTATTATACTAATTTTTGCACTCTCAATAAAATATCCCCTTGCACTAGATTTAGCACTTTCACTATTGTTTTTTGCAGTATATTTCTCATCCCCAATTACTTCCTCGCTTATGTTTGCACTAGTGTTATTCTTGAAACTGATTTTTCTTGTAGCAATTCCACTACCATCGGTACTGATCCGAGGACTAAGGATATCACTTGTAGGAACTAGAAGAATCCCATATGAAATCCTTTTCCTATTCATATATCCGTTTTTTCTGATGTGTATGCCCAACATCTGTTGAGTTTGATTGTTTGCATATTATGCTGACAAATTCCTTCCACTTTTTATGTTGTGCTTGCAGCTATTGATAAGGAAGTTTGAAATGCATAGGTTTCTCTTATTGAGCCTCCTTCAAATGCCTTACCCTCTCCACTCTTTAAAGTTGATAGATTACCAACTTTCAATTTCTAAGAAGTACTTTATCCTTTTGGTAGCTTGCTAGTGATTTCCTCTAATGTTTGAAATGTAACTAGCACATTGAATGTTTATTTAGTGGTTTCTGTTTATTCTCCTCCTGATAACAATATGGAAGAGGCTATTTCTGCTGAATGTGATGTAATTTACTCTTAAAATCATTTTCAATGTGAGTGTTTCTGATGCAAGAGATACAAGCGAAGAAGTTGATCCTCTTAATGTTAACTTCAAGTTTGGTATATTTTATGTGTGAATTCCAAATTCTTGACAGGAAAACTCTCATCTAAATGTGTATTGGACAATGGATGTGTCTAATGTTCTTACTTTTGATGGTATTTTTGAAACAAATTTCGTTATAGCCTGAGAAATATCTATTGTCTTGAATTATTCTATCAAAGTAGTTGTATTTGATGTAGGTGGCATAATTGCTCACATCAAACAGTGGCATATTCCTCTTACACTCTCTTTAAGGCATATTCTACACTCTCCTTAACTAAGGCATGCATACCTCTCCTTAATGGCATGAGTTACACTCCTATAAATGGAATATAAGGCATGCATATTACTCCTTTATAACAAGAATTTGTTGCTCCTCTTATATATGTGTCTCATTTATTCTCACATGAAGCGGTGCATTATGATACCAAGATTTGGAGAGATTTGAAAAATATTATGAGAGGGAGAGACTTGGAGAGTAGCCAATTTATTTCGAAATGAATTTGAAATTCCTAAACTAAATTACTAAGTAGCTCTACATGGCAGAGCTGACCATGAGTGGTATTAGATGTCTCTCCACTTCTATATTTTGGTATTGTTTGTGAGCTCTTACAGCTCGATGGTTCCAGGGGCATATGTTCTCCCTGTATATGGTTGGGTGGAAAATCGGATGGTTCACAATGAGTTGGTAAGGATATTGGAGTTGGAGCATAATCTCATCCATTGGAGCCATAGATATACATTGTCAGGTATATCTATCAGTGTTATTGAAAATTTTCTTTCTTATTTCGTTCTAAAGTGTTGTGGAAAATTTAAATTTATTGGAAATTTCTAATTTAAATTATTACAAAAATTATGAATATTCAGAAAAATATTTCTGAGCTAACCAAGAATGAGTTAATAGTTTCATGGAAGCTATTTATGATAATGTACATGCAGGGGAATTAGAATTAATATCTATTGCCAAAGCTTTTAATTTCAGTTTATAATGATTTTTTGTCCTTATCAGGTCGCCATGAGTTTGATGAAAATACCATATTAGAATAAATTTGTTTTTTCTTTCTCCATGTATAGTTGCAGATGAATTTTTCACACTAAGTGTTTGATAAAAGAAATAAATGAGGTATTAGGAATTTTTTATGTTGTTGTTTTAAGGAATCACATTTCTAGGACTTTCTGTTTTGTTTCAGCTCAACATCACTCTGATTCTAGAAAATAGGTTTTTGGACTTTGATTCTCTGATCTAGTCAATTTTGCAGATTTGTTGTTGCTTGTATGGATTGTCTATTGTTTGGTTAATCTGATTTTTTTTTTATATCTTCGATTTACCTCATTATCTATATTTATGACACTAACACAATTAATGCACTTGAATTATTGTTTTAAATTCACAATGGTTTTGGATTGCTTGCATGCTCGTAAAGTGTTCGAAAAAATGCCTCAATGATTATATATTGTATGCTTGCAAACTATTTGTTAAAATGCCTCAATGGTTGTAGCTTTTATGCACATAAATTCTTAGAGTAAATGTCTCACTCATCATAGATTCTATGTACCATAAATTTATGAATATTTATTCAATGGATGTATCTTCCATTTCATAAACATATCATTATATTTTCTAATGAAGATATGAATATTCCTCCTTCAGTTACCTTATTACAGGTAGATTAATAATCATGCCCTTATATCTGACTTTTGTAATAGAAGCATGCTATTTTAGGTTCTTGTGGCATACTTTGTGGTTATGATGTAAAGTGTCAATAAGTGGAACCTATTTATCATAATCTAGGGGGTCAAATAGGTTGATTATTCTTAATGATCACACATGGAATTCTGATGGAATTTATTTCTAGTCTTACTTAGAACTCACTATTGGGTGCAGGAATTACACTTAAGTAAAAATATTCAACACTTAATTGTCAACCCGCGGGATTCGTAAACTTGGAGACAAAGAACATGAAATGCCAGAGATGGTATGAATATTTTTAATATCAACTCCTACTTTTGAAAAGAAGAATTACATAATCAAACATTAGAGAAGAAAGAGGAAACTCAAACCATCAAAACAATCTGAGGCTAGAACAAGAAGAAATGTACTTGCAACAGAGATTCAGAAATAAAGAGGAGCAATCACTCTAGCTAAATATTGATTAGCTAATGAGAATGTATTTCCTTCAGCAAAGAAACCTTAGCAGTTTCCAACAAATGGGCCCCTTCAATCTTGCATATATAAAGATATCCTTCTTGAAAAAAATCAATCTTGCACTAGTGCAGTCTTCCTGCACTAGTGCAAGAATCAACGATTTATGCAAAAAGTGTAAAGTAATGTCTTTACGGAAAAGAATTTTCTTCATGCAAGGGCTTTGAACTTTCTCAAGTCCGCAGCACTCAGATCCAATAACAAGAAACTGGTTCTTGTACTTGATCCGGGCTTCTTGCACCTTAACGTTTGATCCTTAAAATCAATGATCATTACTGCAGTGTGATAATACCAAATAATATATCATTAAAGATGAATATCTATAGAGAATAAGAAAACAGTCTTTTTTATTAAGATATGACTGAAAGAAAGAAAGCTGTTAGAAGTAAGCTAGAAAGGCTTGTTGCATTATATTATCTAGAGCTAGTGCGAGAACAGTTCTCCTTCTTGCACCAGGGAGAAACCAAACCAATGTGCAGGAAATAAATAGAACACAAACATGCATTGGCGTAGGAACGCACCAGGCAAAGGAAATAAACCAGATCATGTAGAAAATGAATAGCACACCAACGTGCACTGGGGCAGGTAACTCCTCCTGCTCGAACCAGGCAAAGGAAAGAAATCAACTATGCAAAATTAACTTAACTACTTCACGCAGAAAATTTGCTTCCACTCAAACATAAATTCAAGTACTGCAAATTAAATCACACTCGATAGTTTAAAACATAAATTTCAAGAACAACAAGGAGGGAGAATGTGCTGGTTTGGCTGGGCCCTTAGCCAGCCAGCACCTTTCCCTTTCAAATGAAAACGCTACTCAGAATTAATTCATCAAATATTTAAGCCAAAGGATAAAATGTACAAAACATGAGGTGGAGCTCTTCGTATTATATCCTTAAAGAAATTATATACATGATTACATATCCAGACCAGATTTGGGCGATAACACAAAACAGTCCTATTACCGCCTCTTGGCTCTATTCGATTCTCAAAAACATTGTACTGTTTGTCCTATTTAAATTTCTACTTATATAGATCCTTTTGGCCACAGGCCAAAAGGATCGTTTACCATTACATAGCCAATTACAGAAATATTTATAACAAATTACATAACCGATTGCAGAATAAGCTTTCAGCCTTAAAAATTAAATCGCTTTTACAAAATAGGATGTGGATATCTCCAGTTGTCCATCTCTCTTAAGTCCGATCTCAGCTACTCTCAGTTTTCCTACTGTCATAGCTAGGACTCGGCTACCTTCGGATATATTGTCATTGATCATATACAAAATAGGCAGTCAACCCAAGTGATCCAGATTCACTACCAAGATTCACGGCACTGGTGCTAGTGCGAGATCTGTTCTCCACTAAAAATTAGCAATCAAGATAAGTGATCATCTATTAAATAGCATAGGAGGTAACGATAAGTTACGGAAGTAATTCTAAGTAAGAAACCACGTAATAGATAGTTAGTAAATGCTAATATAAGTTAAAAATGTAAAATATGATGTTTATGCAAAATGTGTCATCGTTCTCGCACTAGTGCGGGATGAGGGCGCATAAGATAGGTAAAACAGGGTAATGATTATGCTTTGGAAAGGAAAGAATGGTAAAAAAGAATGCAATTTAGGGGACTAACATCCTCCCATCCCTAAACTGTTGTGTGTCCTCACATAAATTTTTTACCTCTGCAAAAAACCAAAATTTTTGAATGCTCCAACTCAGTCCTGTTTCGGCATGTTGTCCTCAGGCTGCACTGTTTTGGCCTTCTTCCTCTTGATATGCCTTAACTTCTTTGAAATTTTTTTTAACCGCCTGAAACATCATCCAGCCTGATATTTCCAAACTCTAACCTTGCTTTTCCTTTGCTTGAGCTCTACCATCAATTCTCCTCTGCTTTTTTCCTTCTCCTCTTGTGCTTTAGTCATAAGCTGCTCCAAGTTTCATAGTTGGAGTTCTAATTCTGCTATGCGAGCAACAGGAGTCACTTCCTCTATCTCAGTAGGGGCTGTCACTGGCTCCAAAATTTCTATATCTCCCATGGTCGCATCAAGGAACTCTTCTTCTTGTAGTCCTTCTTTTTCCAGTTCCTCTTTCTCAGGTTCTTCTTCTGGTTCATCTTCATCTTCCGGGTCTTCTTCCTCAGGTTCTTCTTCTCCTTCCGGGTCTTCTTCCTCAGGTTCTTCTTCCTCCGGTTCCTCTTCCTCAAATTCTTCTTCCTTTGGTTCATATTCATTCGGTTCCTCATCTAATTTTTCTTCCTCTTATTTTGGTTCTTCTTCTCGGGCCGCGGCTTCTTCTTGTACTGGTGTAGGATGGGGTTCCATACCCTGTGGGTTTTGTGCTTCTTCTTTTACATCTGAAAATTTTCTCTTCTTTTGGGGCTTTATAATAAGATCTTCCAGTGGAACATCATCCCCAATTTGTGCAATATTCGCCAAATCTGCAGGAACCGACAGTCTGTTGTGTTCAGAGGCCTATGCCTATGCACCGACTGTTTCCTTAGTGGAAGATGACGCCTTCCCTTCTGTTGATTTCTCTGTCTGCCTCATTTTCACATTACTACAAGAAGGACTCCCCTTTCTAATTCTCTTCAAGCCCTTGCTTGTACTAGGGGCCTCTGTCTTCTCTTCCTCTGCTGAATTCTCATGCAGTTGTTTTAGCAACTCTTCCCATGTCATACCTCTGCTTTCTAACTGTTTTAAGACCAGGATTTTTATCAAGCCATGGTGGTATAATCGTCCATTGGCCTAGTCCTCCCTTCCATCCTATACACTTCTAGCCATTTTCTCCAAAATTCTGAGCAAAAAGTAGGGGAAGTTCATCCTCCAATAAATGTGTCGGCCTCCTTCAAAATGATGTAGAAATCTGAAATGATACACTAGGGTAGAGGTGTATCTCCCTTCGCAGGTCACAAATTTCTGCAAAACAAACAAGAGATCCTGCCATTGACCTAGCAGGGCTTTGCACGGAACTCCACGTTTCCAATTTACCTCCATCTTCTTATCCAAGACAAAATGCTACCAGCGTTTACCTTCCAACTTCTGGTTTTTGAACCTTTCCACTCTCGTATTCTCCAGACTGGTTGCTGTTGCTACAAATTTCTACGTGACTTTGAATTTGAGCGGCCCAATTCTCACTTGGCAATTTTTAAAACTTCTTGCAAATTGTAAGGCGACGTCCCTATCATACCCATCGAACTTCTGCAGGAACTGTAAAAATCCTGACTCCCGCAGCAATGGAAGACAACTGCGAAATTCGGTAGTTTGCTCAATCTTGCTGAGAGATAGGGGTTCATTTTGGACGGGCGGCATTGCTGCTATCGGTTGTGAACGATGATTTCTAAGGCGTGCATGCAACATCGGGGGATCAAATTTCATAAATAGGAGTTTAACCGTTCGTCCATCGTTTCTCCAATTTACCTGCCGTAGGTACTCATCATTTTTGGTTAGGCTCAATTAGTACATGCGATGGTGGTTTAACGATCAGGTACAACAATGACAAGATGTTTGGAATGAAGGTAGAAGCGGAGGAGTTATGAGTGAAGGACATTTCACATTATGGTGGAATGGGTGGATTATATGCAAATAACGATTACACGATTTCACATTCCTTCATAATTACAAAAAAAAACTTAGCATTCATTTAAAAATATAATGATTCCAACTTAAAAAACTTTGTACTTTCAACTAATTTCCTCCTAAGTAATATAATAGCGTAACCGCTTATCAATGATATGAAGAACATCATATAACTGTTCATCATGAACACTTTCTTATGCCATATGATAATATGTACTGCTGTTGATGAGGTGTATTCTTATTGATCTTTGCACCATGTAAATCACATCATTCTGCTAGTACTTTTCTATTCATATCATATAGGAAAATATGCTTGCACTAGTGAAAGAATAATGTTAACATAGAGAATTAAAATATAGGCTGGATTTCACATGATTTCTTTAACTTATTCTAAATTTTGCTTCGCCCTTTGATGCTTCAGAGCACAACCTTATTCTCTTTATATGTAGGATCCTGCAATGAAATTCATGAGGGAATAAAGGAGCGGGAAAATGATATTTTAGAATGGGAAGGAATTATGTCATAGGGATTTTAGGAAAGTACCAAAAGAGGGAAAATAGAAGTGGGATAGGGGGAAAAATTTCAGGGTTAAAGTGGGATTTCTTCGAAGCAGATAGGGTAAATTTACAAGAATATGGCAAGGTTAATTATACTAGGATTCCAAGAAGAAATTTGAGGGAAAATTATGAAATGGAATATGAAGAAAGGCAGAAAATTTTCTGGAAGGTCTGCCTGCACTAGTGTCAGAAAAAATAACTGCAGCGAGAATTAAGCATTACTTGGAAAAAATATCCATGCTAATTACCCCAATTGTACAGAGGTTGGTTTTGTTGAACCCACTTTTACTTTGGTGGTCACTAGCATATCTAAAGATCAAGCAACATTCTCTTTTTATTAGAAATTTTTGATCTTCCCGCCAGCAAGCTGGTTTTTAGGTTGATCCTTTTGCAATCATGTTATCGGACTGATTTTCATAATTACAAGAAATTATTTTTTCTTACTGTTTTTTTTTTTTTTTTTTTGTTAATTTTTTATTTTTTTAAGAAAAGACATTCAAATTTTCAAGACGTTGGTATTACCATTCACTACCATTCCAAATTGTTGTTGAATTTGTTGTGTAAAATCTTTCCTGGCAAGTGGTTGAAAATATTTATTTAATCTAGGTCCATTTACCAAGAATACTGTATCCTATCCTCAATAGTTTTGAATTCTAAAGCTCCATTCTCAAATACTCGAATTAATTCATATGGTCCCATCCAACATGTATGGAATTTCCCTTTAAAAATTTTAAGTATAGAATCATAAAGGAGTACCCAATCACCTGGTTGGAACTGCTTTTTCTGAATGGACTTGTCGTGCCACCCTTTTTGTTACTGCTGGATTAATATGTTTTGCTGAACAACATCTCTACGAAATTCCTCTAACTCATTTAACTGAAGAAGATGATATTGTTGTGCCTCAGAGAGATCAAGCTCTAGCTAAACTGTAGTTCTGAAAGTTTTGATCTGGAACTCAATCGGTAATAGAACCTGTTTTTCGTATACCAGCTCATATGGTGTGTGCCCCGTACTATTTCTCCAAGTGGTTTTGTATGCCCACAAAGCTTTTGGTAATATTTCAGACCAATATTTCTGATGCATATTCACTGTCTTTGTGAGAATGGACTCGATTACCTTGTTTGTAGATTCCACCTGGCCATTTTCTTGCCGGTGAAATGGTGTAGGCTTCCTGTGTTGAATCTTGTATTCCTCCATCACTCCCTGTACCAGATTAGAAATAAACTGTGGACCATTGTCAGAAAATATTTCTCTAGGCACACCAAATCTAGTAAAAATTTCAGAAAAGAGAAAATCAACAACAACTTTTTCTGTAGCAAAAGAAACAGCGTTAGCTTCCACCCATTTTGTAACAAAATTTGTACAAACCAAAATATGATTTTTACCTAATGATGTTGGATTTATTGGCCCTACAAAATCAATAACCCATTTTTCAAAAGGCTCAATCATAACTTGAGAGTATTAAGGCATTTCATTGGTTTGATTAGGTTGTCCCATTTGTTGACAAATATCACATCGCCTGACACACTGCTTGGCATCCTTAAACAAGAAAGGCCAAAAGTAGCCAAAATGTACTATTTTATATGCAGTTCGCTTGTCAGCAAAGTGACCTCCACAAGGTTTATCATGAGAAAATTTCAATATGTCAAACACTTCCTCCTCTCTTACACATCTGTGGATAGTCAAATCTAGACCAGTGTAAAAGAGGTCTCCTTGAATCCAGGAGTATTCAGCACTTTTCTTAATAATATTCCACTTTTCACAAGCGGGCAAGTGAGGTGGTGTTTTTCTAGTAACCAAATAATTGGCGATGTCTGCAAACCATGGAGAATCTGTAGAAACATCAAATGTTCATTTGGAAAATCATCATTAATAGGAGCTACATCACCAGGATTATCTAGTCTAGAAAGAAAATCTGCGATAACATTCGATTTTCTTGGTCTATATGTTGGAAATGCTATCATTGATGGCAAAGGAGGAACACTTGAGGCAACAACAAGGCAAAGAGAGCAGCATAGCAGCAAGATGTAGAGAGGGTCGAGCAGTAGAGACAGGGTCATTTAAAGAAGCAGAGGCATCAAAAGGAGAATTAAGAAGTAGCATCAGTCAAGGAGCAGATGAAACAAAGAGAGAAGAAAAGTAGTATAGAGGTAGAGGCAGGAAACAAGTAGCAGAGGCAGCAAAGAAGCAAACAAAGGAAGAAAAGGAGACAGGCGGAAGAGAATGTCAAAATGTAACAGTCAAATAGTAGAACGGAAGCAACGACATAGACAGAGAAAGAAGCACAACTAAGGCAGAGGCAGAGGCAGTGAATATAGAGGCAGAGATGTTATTCCGAGAATCACTACCCCAGCTGGTAGATACACTAAATATAAATTCTGGGAACCGTAACCCAGACGGAGGATACATAAACACAATTCTAGGAACCGTAACCCAGGCAGAAGGATACATAATATTCCGGGAATCTTAACCCAAGCGGCAAAGTATATATATGGGTAAATCATTATATAAAAAGGACCAAGCCTACAATAAAAATCATGTGTATTATATGCTTGTGCGCAATATTAAACGACTAAAGGTCCCATTGTACGATTTTTGAAACAAACGAAGTAATATAAGGTGAATGACCGAAAACCTTATGCAAATGCTTACATATAAACCAAAGTTAATACTCAAGTGGGACCACACATAAAATTCTGAGAATCGTTACCCAGCTAGAGGATACATTAGAACTGAAGCGAAAGCATATACATATGCAACAGTGCCTTATTTAACAATAACCAAAGTAATATAAGGTGGGACCCTTATGAATCGCATCGGAGAATATAAGGGCAGTAGAACAGGTTAAAAACAGGTTGCAATTGCGATTGAGTTCCAGACCAGATGGGTTTATAAATCACGATTGATATATGTCTTGAGTTCCGGTGAACAGTGGTCAATCGCATCGGAGTTAAAGTGGAGCAGCGGATCACATGCAACTAAAAGTTACGGTTGCGATTGAATCCCGGACATGATGGGCTTATAAACTGTGATTAATATGTATTTGAATTCCGGCCTAATCGCATCGGAGCATCGGAGTATAGGCATATCGGAACATGCAACTGGGAGTTGCGATTGCGATCAATCGCAATTGGAAGAAGTTGAGGGATAATACATCAATCGCATCGGAGAAAATTTGTGCAGCGGAACATGTAAACAAAAAGTTTGCGATTGCAATTGGAAAGTAAAATAAGGTGGAGAATATATATGAACCAATATATATATATATGCAGTGTGGGGCCATCGCATCAGCACGAAGGCTGAGAAGTGGAACATATCAATGAAGTTTGCGATTATGATTAATCGCATCGGAACAATCGCAAAGGGTGTAATCGCAATCGGAAATCATCAGAGGAGACTCATCGCATCGGAGCACAAAACAAAGTTTGGATGGTGGGCCCAAAAGGGCATTTTATATGTTAAACAGGCTAGTATTACGACGAGAGTTGATTTAAGTTGTATTAAAAGGAATTTTGTATGATTAAACTCTGTATAATTATACTGAGAAATGAAATTGGGTTATATATATAAAAGGAACTGTTATATTTATAAAATGCGTTGTTACAGATTCGCATGATATAAAAAGTGCAGTTACATAAATACAGGAGTTACGCAGTAGCTATAAACAGAAAGGCATACAAAGGAGAGAAAGGGACAAAGACAGTCAAAGAAACGACAAATGCGCAGCGATCCTGAAGGCTGAATGAGTTGAGCTGGAGTTTTCATTGTAATTGAATGTAAATGATTTTTTTTATATTGTTTGTGATGCAAAGGCAAGTATCCAAAAGAAAAAGAAATATCCCACTGAAATGTTAAATTGGTACCTATAGTTATATTTTCTGAATGAGCGGATAAAAGAGTTGAGGAGGCAGAAGGCAAAGAGACATGGCTGTCCATTTCAAATTCCCAGTAGAATACAAACAGCCATGAAGCTATTTTGTATAAAATGGGATAATATCCAAGGGGAGAAGGTTGACGAAAACAGAGTGAGAGAAGAAGAGAGTGTGCAAAAAAATTGAAGAGAGTTGAAGAAAATAAGAAAGACGCAAGAGGTGAGAGAGAGTGAGCATAGAGAATGCTGAGTATGGAATTGAGGCAGAAAAGAGAAGAAGAAGGAGGAGCAAAACAAGATGTTGTGAAAATTTAGAGAATGCAGAAATGAAGTAGTGAGGCAGAGAAGAAGAAGGAGCTGAGAAGATAAGGAGGAGCTGATAGTGAATTTGAGAAGATGCAAAAATGATATAAGGCAGATATGAAGACTGATGCACAACAATGAAGATGATACAGAATAGAGCTAATATCCAAGGTAAATCAGCAAGTGTTTTCCTTTTGAAAGAGTAAGGAAGTTGGAGCTTCCCTATCATGTTTTAGATTGATAGATGTCAGTTGTAGCTGACTAAGGTTAGAGCCTCCTCTAGGTTGGTGCCTGCAGAAAATAGATGGGAGTTGGTGCTTCCACATCAAGTTGTAGCTTGATAAAATGTCAGTTGTAGCCGACTGATGTTGGAGCCTCCTGTAGGTTGGTGCCTATAGAAAATTGATGGGATTTGGAGCTTCCTTGCAAGTTGTAGCTTGCAGAATTGAGGTAGGAGCCTCCTGTAGGTTGGTGCCTACATAAAATCAGTGGTGAGAGGGAGTTGGAGCTTGCCTTTGCATCACAACAATAATAAGATGTCGTTTTCTCCCTTTATGGGTTTCCAATTATATCTGGTGTTTCTGTGCATGATGTCTATGTGTTGATGTGGTTTATATAATCTGATTAATACATGTTGCTTACATATTAATACTGTTGTTACATAAAAAAATCTGCATGATACTTGCTGCTCACAAATTAAGATTGCTCACATATTAAGTTGATCATGAAATGAAGGTGTAAATAATTTTTAAGGGAAAAGTTTTAAAAGTCCATGTATGTGTTAAACTGATTCACCTCCCCCCCCCCTTCTTAGTTTAACTAAGGGTTCAACAATTGGTATCAGAGCTGGTTCCTTTGGTGTAAGCTTAATAGCTTGAAGGAGATCTGGTTGAGTCATGGACTATCAAAATGCACCTGTGTTAAATACAACAAACTTTCCTGAATGGAGAGATAAGGTTAAAACATGTTTAATGGCCTATGAACTTGAGGTATGGAAGCTTGTATGTGATGGTTACTACAAAGACTCACCCACGGTGAAAGAAAAACAGAGGAATGCCAAGGCAAAATGTGTGATATATAACAGTTTTCATAACAAGGACCTTGAGTTGATAATGGATTTAACCTCCGCAAAAGAAATATGGGATAGATTGCACTTCATGCATGGAGTAAACACTAAGGACTGCACTAACAAGAAGGATAAGAGAACTAAGAAGAAGAAAAATTCCTGTCAATAGGAAAATATTCATTCAAATGAAGTACGTGATAGTGTGAATGGAGATAAGAACCATGAAGAAATTACAGCTGAAGAAAAATCCAAGCTTGACACTGCTTTGACTGAAATAGAAAAATAGAAAAATGAAAACAAAGACCTTAAGACAGTGGTGCAAATATGTGATGAGAGATAATATGAAGATAGGAAAGAAATTATTGGCCTGAAGACACAGCTTCAAGAGGAAAATAAAGTAGAAGATACTCTGCTGCAACAAAAGAGAGAGAAAAACCTGGAATGTGAAAAATTGGAAGAAGAAGTAGTGAGCCTGAGAAAGAAATTAGAAAAGGCCCAAAGAGACTTATTAATGAATACTCCTCAAATGAAAAGCTTTGAATAACTGGACCAAATTATAAATGCTCAAAGGTCTCCTCTCATAAAGGCTGGGATAGGATATAAAGGAGAAACCAGTACGCCCAAGGCAGAATATAACAAGAAAATCATTTTTGTAAAAGCTATAAAGAATAGTGAAACAACTCAGCAAATTCCTAAAAAATCAGAAGCCAACAAGAACGTGAGTTGCAGAGAAAAAAATAGAATCAAGCAGCAACGTTAAAGAACAGAGAATGAGAATATGAAACAATCAACTGCTAAAGGCTCATATGCTCCTAAGGATGAATTGAATAAATTTGGAAGATGTCAAAGAAGGTTCTTTCCTCCTATGGGAAGCATCACTTGTTTTTCCTGCCACAAACAAGGACACACTGTAGCATATTGTAAGGAAAAGCAAACCCAATCCAACCAGCAAAGGATGCAGCAAAATAGAGGAACCCCTCAAGAAAGAAAATGGACAAGACCATCTTTCACCAGGTACACAAATCATTTCCATGGCTATTGTTATGCATGTAATAATTTTGGACATAAAATTGTTGATTGTAAAATGTATTCAGGAAGAGGAACAAAATATTATACATCAGCTCAAATGCACCTTGGTCAAATAAAATGTTATGTATGCCTCAATTGTGGTCACAAAGCAAAAGATTGTAACCTGCCATATATATTAAAGAACTCCAGACAGAGGATGGAATCTAATCAAATCAAACAAAGCTATGAATCAAATAGAAGTGCAGACATTATGAAGAACCCCAATAAATCTAGGAAGCAAAGAAAAAATCCATCGAGTAATATATATGAAGCAACATCCCAGGGGGAGAGCAATTCATAAATAGACCCCATGAAAGTAGTCTAAGAATAGCACCTTAGAATGAGAACGACCATAAGATCATGAACAGAAAAGAAAATTCCTCTAACAAAGAACTATAGAGGAAGAATATTATTTAGCTGACAGATTGATGAAAGAAGAGAAGGCAACAAGCAGTCATGGTGGTAGAGAGGAAACATTAGTCATGATCATTTCAGTTAAGAAGACATCAGCACATTAAGTGATGATCACAGTGTGCAACACTCTGCTAGTATGAAAAATGAATCACATTAAGAAGGATGAGTAAGAATAGTGCCTATCATCATTAAATCATTACATCTCTCATATAAAAAAATGTCCCTTGGAGGAGTACAGTTAAGTAAGTGATAAATATCTGAGAGATATGCCCATGAAGATTCCAAGTAAACAAATTGAATATGCTTTCCCACAGATCTTTATATTAGAACAGTTGAATTGATTATAAAGCAGCAATGATTCTGGAACAGTTCTAGAAAGGTACACGCAATGGCTTTCCTTTGACCAGAATGACAGAATAAGAAAATGGTTAATAATGATAATATCAGTTTTAGATATTGATGATTGTTGGTGTGAACAGTGGAAAGCTCAATAGTAGAATTTATGAAGGATGTCTTAATTATGGGTAAATGTGCAAGCTAAAGTGAAATCTCTGCATATTTTATCAAGGTAATATCATTTGGTACTTGGTGCATGCATCATGCCTATCAACTGAATATCAAGTGTTATTATGGAGTAGCAGCGGTATGGTATAGGTCCTCAGGATCAAAGGATTATGGAAAAAGTGCATCAAGGTGAAATTTCCAGAGTTATCTACATTCAGCATGAAAAGGTCAATAATAGAGCTAAAGGATCAGTACTCTGGTTACACTTGAAACATTATATTAAACATTGAAGAAGTATCTATTTCTATATATATAATTGCATGCCTTCCTAAAGTCAGTACATATATCTTCAAGGCCTTTTTCTGAAGATTATTCATAAACTGGGTGAATTTTGTTAGCTGAGATATAAATTAAACAACTTGAAGATCTTTTTGTTGGAAATGATCATGACAAAATAGTTAAAATATCTGAATAATGAACAAATAATTGTGATTACATTTGAAGCTCAAAAGTCTTTTATTAGTTCATCCAAGCATACCTCAGCAGAAAGGAATTGCTGGTATTACACCATTTAAAGAAAGAATGATCATTGACATACACACCCCTTATGTCGTAAATAAATTGCATGGTTGATAAGTGAGATTGACTAATACACCAAATGTATCTAGCCTAAAGGGTTTGTTTTGAAAATACATTGAACAAGAAGAAAAGTTATTTGGTCTTTCATATTGAAAGATATTTCCTATTCTCACAATAAACTGTAGGCTTTGGTTTGATTCATTGATTCACTTCAGAAACAAGGATTATTCAGTCATTAAGTATAATATCATCACCAACACGCAAGAAAGGTGTACCACAACAATAAAAGATATATTGGCTTCATCAAAATTGAATGGATGTGTACTGTAGATGTACTTTTCAGAAAACTACTTACTTCATCTTCAACCTTCCTCAATAGATATGCATCATAGATGAAGATTATAATATAGATAGTAGTATAGCTGAAGCAAGCTTGATATGTGACATGGAACTTTCACGATCTTTAAGCTTGGATACAACTATGCATCTCTGATTATACAAGTATGATTATATATGGCTGTCATCACCTACACTTTATACAAGTGAAAGGAGTCAGTTCTTTGGGATTGTATCAACTTGCAGTGTACATTCAAGATCAATAATCCTCAAAAGTCTTCTCTCAACAAATCGTTTACACCAGTTTGCAGCAGCAAGGTACAAAGTCAGAAGAAGAAGGCCTAATCACATCTCAGAGAGAGGAAATACAAAGATAGAATCTACACTGAGAGATGTGCAACCATTTGCTATTGATGTCAAAGGGGGAGGAAAAGTAGATAGAAAGAGGAAGCATTGGATTATTGGTGGATGTGTTTCCATAAATGCCAAAGGGGGAGACTGTTGGAAATGTTGTCATTGATGGAAAAGGAGATGGCAAAGGAGGAACACCCGAGGCAGCAACAAGGCAAAGAGAGCAGCATAGCAACAAGATTTAGAGAGGGTCGAGCAAAAGAGACAAGGTCATTTAAAGAAGCAGAGGAAACAAAAGGAGAATTAAGGAGTAGCATCAATCAAGGAGAAGATGAAACAAAGACAGAAGCAAAGTAGCAGAGAGGTAGAGGCAGCAAACAAGTAGCAGAGGTAGCAAAGAAGCGAACAAAGGAAGCAAAGGAGACAGGCAGAAGATAATTTCGAAATGTAACAGTCAAACAGCAGAACGGAAGCAATGGCAGAGACAGAGAAAGAAGCACAGCTAAGGCAGAGGCAGAGGAAGTGAATGTAGAGGCAGAGCCGTTATTCGGAGAATCACTACCCCAGCTGGTAGATACACTAAACATAAATTCTGGGAACCATAACCCAGGCAGAGGATACATAAACACAATCTCAGGAACCGTAACCCAGGCGGAAGGATACATAATATTCCGGGAATCTTAACCCAAGTGGCAAAGCATATATATGGGTAACGCGTTATATAAAAAGGACCAAGCCTACAATACAAAGCATGTGTATTATATGCTTGTGCGCAAGATTAAATGACTAAAGGTCCCATTGTTCGATTTTTTAAACAAACAAAGTAATATAAGGTGAATGACCGAAAACCTTATGCAAATGCTTGCATATAAACCAAAGTTAATACTCAAGTGGGACCACACATAAAATTCTGAGAATCATTACTCAGATGGAGGATACATTAGAACTAAAGCGGAAGCATATATATATGCAGCAATGCCTTTTAAACAATAACCAAATTAATATAAGGTGGGACCCTTATGAATCTCATCGGAGAATATAAGGGCAGCGGAACAGGTTAACAACAGGTTGCGATTGCGATTGAGTTCTGGACCCAATGGGTTTATAAATCATGATTGATATATGTTTTGAGTTTCGGTGAATAGTGGTCAATCGCATCGGAGTTAAAGTGGAGCAGCGGATCACATGCAACTAAAAGTTGTGATTGCGATTGAAGCCCAGACCCAATGGTCTTATAAACTGTGATTAATATGTACTTGAATTCCGGCCTAATCGCATCGGAGCATCGAAGTATAGGCATATCGGATCATGCAACTGGGAGTTTCGATTGCGATCAATCGCAATCAGAAGCAGTCGAGGGATAATACATCAATCGCATCGGGAGTAGTCAAGTTGTGGTTAATCGCATTAGAGAAAAACTGTGCAGCGGAACATGTAAAAAAAAATTTGCGATTGCGATTGGGAAGTAAAATAAGGCGGAGAATATATATGAACCAATATATATATATATATATATATATATATGGTTCATATCTATATATATATATATATATATATATATATATATATATATATATATATATATGTGTGTGTGTGTGTATGCAGTGTGGGGCCATCACATCGGCACGAAGGCTGAGCAGTGGAACATATCAATGAAGTTTGCGATTGCGATCAATTGCATCGGAACAATTGCAAAGGGTGTAATCGCAATCGAAAATCATCAGAGGAGACTCATCGCATCGAAGCACAAAACAAAGTTTGGATGGTGGGCCCGAAAGGGCATTTTATATGTTAAACAAGCATTTACTACTACGCCGAGAGTTGATTTAAGTTGTATTAAAAGGCGTTGTGTATGATTAAACTCTCGTATAATTATGTTGAGAAATGAAATTAAGCTATATATATATAAGGCATCGTTATATATATATATAAAAGGCACTCTAAGTATGCATTCACATGATATAAAAAGTGCAAGCATAAATACAAGGAGTTACGCAGAGCTATAAACAAAAGGCATACGAGGGAGAGAAAGGGACAAAGACACAGTCAAAGAAAAGAAAAATGCGCAGCGATCCAAGAGGTTGAATGAGTGAGCTAGAGTTTTCATTGTAATTGAATGTAAATGATTTTAATTTATATTGTTGTGATGCATTGGCAAGTCTCCGGAAGAGAACAAATATCCCACTGTAATGTTAAATTGGTACCTACAGTTATATTTTCTGAATGAGCGGATAAAAGAGATGAGAAGGCAGAAGGCAAAGAGACATGGTTGTCCATTTCGAATTCCCAGTAGAATACAAACAACCATGAAGCTATTTTGTATAAAACAGGGTAATATCCAAGGGGAGAAGGTTACGAAAATAGAGTGAGAGAAGAAGAGAGTGTGCAGCAGAATTGAAGAGAGTTGAAGAAAATAAGAAAGCTGCAATAGGTTAGAGAGAGTGAGTGTAGAGAATGCAGAGTATGGAATTGAGGCAGAGAAGATAAGAAGGAGGAGGAGCAGAACGAGATGCTGTGAAAAGTCATAGAAAGCATAAATGAAGCAGTGAGGCAGAGTAGAAGGAAGAGCTGAGCAAAGAAGAAGGAGAAGCTGATAGTGAATCTGAGAAGATGCAAAAATGATATAAGGACGGATATGAGGATTGTTGAACAACAAAAGAGAAGGTATAGAATAGAGCTGATATCCAAGGTAAATCAGCAAGTTTTTTTCTTTTGAAAGAGTAAGGAAGTTGGAGCTTCCCTATCAAGTTGTAGCTTGATAGATGTCAGTTGTAGCTGACTGAGGTAGGAGCCTCCTGTAGGTTGGTGCCCGCAGAAAATAGATGGGAGTTGGTGCTTCCACATCAAGTTGTAGCTTGATAAAATGTCAGTTGTAGCTGACTGAGGTTGGAGCCTCTTGTAGGTTGGTGCCTGCAGAAAATTGATGGGAGTTGGAGCTTCCTTGCAAGTTGTAGATTGCAGAATTGAGGTAGGAGCCTCTTGTAGGCTGGTTCCTACAGAAAATCAGTGGTGAGAGGGAGTTGGAGCTTGCCTTTGCATCACAACAATAATAAGATGTCGTTTTCTCCCTTTATGGGTTTCCGCTTATATCTGGTGTCTCTGTGCATGATGTCTATGTGTTGATGTGGTTTATCTAATCTGCTTAATACATGTTGCTTACATATTAAGACTGTTGTTACATAAACAAATCTGCATGATACTTGCTGCTCACAAATTAAGATTTCTCACATATTAAGTTGATCATGAAATGAAGGTGTAAATAAGTTTTAAGGGAAAATTTTAAACTGATTCACCCCCCCCCCCCTCTCAGTTTAACTAAGGGTTCAACACTATCAACAATAGTAATATTGAATTCCTCCAACAATAGCAACCACCTAGTCACTCTACCGCTCGTCAATGGTTTTTTCATCAAGTATTTAATTACGGAATGATCAATATGAACAAATAATTCATATCCTATGATATAGTGTCTGAACTTATTAATTGCAAAGATTACACCTAAAAAATATTTCTCTGTAACAGTATAGTTTAATTCAGTAGAAGACAAATTCTTACCAATATAAGAAATAGCATAGGATTTCTTGTATTCCTCTTGTCCCAAAGCTGCGCCAACAGCCAAGTCTGAAGCATCGGAAGAAATATGAAAGGGCAGGGACCAGTTTGGACCTCTCAAAATTGGTGCCTGCACCAACTTTTCCTTCAATGTTTCAAAAGAATGTTGGCAAACCATGGACCAAGAAAACTCACTATCCTTAGCTAGAAGTCGGAAAAGAGGAGCAGCTATCTTAGAAAAATTTTCAATGAATCTTCTATAGTAACCAACATGTCCTAAAAAATCTCTTACTTCCCTTTGAGTTTTGGGTGCAGGAAGATGCAGAATGATTTCGATCTTTGCCGAATCAACCTGGATACCTTTGTCAGAAATCAAATGGCTAAGTACCACTCCTTCTTTGCACATTAATCTACATTTCTTGTCACTTAAAGTAAGGTGGGATTCTTGGCAACGAAGAAGTACTTTCTCCAAATTTTCGAGAGCTTCCTCAAAAGAATTACCAAACACATAAAAGTCATCCATATAAATTTCTACAAAATCAAGATCAGCAAAAATAGCCAAGACTGCCATTTGAAAGGTAGCCAGAGCATTACACAATCCAAAGGGGAGAACTTTATAAGCAAAGGTACCCCATGACCATGTAAAAGTGGTTTTATCCTGATCTTTGGGTGCAATCTGTATCTGTTATAACCACTGAAACCATCCAAAAAGGAGAAATATTTCTTTCCTGCAAGCGTATCAAGCACCTAGTCAATGAAAGGGAGAGAGAAGTAATATTTGAGAGTGGATTTGTTTAATTCATGATAATCAATAAAAATACGCCACCTTCCATATTTATTAGGCACTAGCACTAATGGAGAGACCCACTGACTATCAGAAATAGGATAGATAAAACCAGAATATAAAATTTTCTATATTTCTTCTTTCATGACATCTCTTAGAGCTGGATTCATTCATCTTTGGGGTTGTCGGATAGGTCGTGTTCCTTACTGAATATAGATATGATGTGTACAAGTTTCAGGAGGGATACCCTTCATGTCTTCATAGCCCCAAGAAAATGCACTAAGATGGTTTTGCAAAAAATTCACAAGTTGTTCTTGCTAAGATGGGTCTAAATCTGAACTGATATGCAAAGACTTACTAGGACTATTCTCAACAAGAGTAGTATCAGGCTCCGGAGTACTCAAAGGAGTGGTCAAAGATAGCAGTATAGAAGAATGAGAATCATGGTTTTCTTGGAAATATAGTCTAAAAATCTGGCTCAAAGGCTCGAAGTTAGGCATGGTGTCTAGATTGTTCAGGAAATATTGAATCCCATCTTCTTGTGAAGACCTAGTTTAATGATGAATAAGAGAAATAGACTGAGTATCCTCATCACTGCTTTGGTCCAACCATAAAGTGTCTCGAAGGTCCTGAATGGATCTGGTAGGGGGGTATAAGGTAAATTTATTCCTAGAATCTCAATGTGAAATATACATATCTCTGGAACGACATCCAATATATGCATAGATATAGAAAGCCATGGTCAATCCAAGATCAAGGGATTTCCTCCTATCGAGTTCTTTGGCTGAAGCATAATGAAATCAACAGGATATTCCCAAGAATCCAATGAGATGATCACATCGTCCAATACTCCTTGAAGATTAATTTTAGATCTATATGCTAATTCAAGCACAATGGGAGTAGGGAAAAGATGATATAACCGAAGTTGATCCATGGTTTTCTTAGTCATTACATTAATGGCTGCCCCCAGGTCTATAATAACATTAGAGAAAAGGACATTACCGATCTGAATTTTGACAAAAGGGTTTCCAAGATTAGTATATTTCTCCACAGACACACATCCTGTCATTAACTCTACTGCCCTACCAAAAAATTGAATAGTTTGGGCTTCCAATCTCTTCCTCCCAGGTTTCTTGAGACATATTTCCCTAATAATCTTGGTACAAATGGAGATCTCTTTAATGGCTTGGAGCAAAGCTATCTTAATGAAAAGATTCCATAGTTCCAATGCCAAATGAGTCTCAGAAACAGGCTTTCTTCTTTCCATTACTAGCCTCTCTAGAAAGGGAGGCTGGTTGGAAGAAGATGGCAAGGACTTAGAGGGTAAGGTCTGCTTAGTGACAATTTTCGGAGAATGGTTAAGAGTTTCCTCTTCCCCTTTCTCTTCAATAATCACCATAGGTTGTTTCTAATTTTTTGGTATTACAGTTGTTCCTGATCTTAATTGAATATCATGAACTCCAACCGGAATATAATGGTATTCGAATGGCAAAGGCAGGTTTGTTACATGGATCATTTGCAATGCTTTATTATTATTATTATTAGGATTGGGCATAGGTTTAGTGGGCAATTGAGGAGGTCGAAAGCGTGAAGGTAAAGGTAATGGGGTAGTTTGACTCGAAATTTGAGGCATTGGATAAGGTACATGTCTAGATGGATATGGTTGCATAGGTGGCTGGTAGGAATATGGAGAATGAGTTGGGCCTTTCCAACCCTGTTGCCATGGTTGGGGAGGTTGCCCATGCTGATATTGATTTCCATACTGCACTGCTGATGAAAGTTAGGATATTAATATGCATTTGGATTATAACCAAAATAGTGTGGAGGAAATTCAAGAGCCATACCTGCACCTACCTGAGGCCAATGTCTTCTTGCTCCCATAGTATACAATTTTTCAGCTTCAGGCTTCCCCCCTATAAATATTGCTTTAAGTCCAGTTATAGAGGGACATTTTTCTGTGATATGGTATTCTGCACAAATAGCACACTTATTAGTTTCTTTCAAGTTAAGAGGGCATTCTTTAGGGGATTCTTGTCTCTACATTTAGGACAAAAAATACATAATGACTCGTGTTCCTTCATAAGTTTTTGTTGAAATTTTAAAGAGTCAAACTATTTAGTAACAGTGTTCATTATATCAATTTTCATGTTTTCCATTTTATTTTCCAGTCCAATAATCATAGCATCAGTAGATTAATTTTTTCTATTTTTATTTCGAGTTCCTCTACCAGATCTATAGTGATTCCTTGAAAATTTCAGGCATAATTCAAAAATTTGATCAAAATTTTGCTGAGAAATGTTACCTTGTCCTAACAAATTCAAATTGTTTCTAGCATTATCAGTAAGTCCTCTTAAGAACAAGGTTCTAATAGTGTTGGGATGAAGCCTAAGTTTTGACCTTTATAAAATATACATAAATCTTACCAAATAATCTTCAAGCATTTCATCATCATCTTGTATGATTGTAAAAATTTCATCCTGCATATCCCAAGTTTTACAATATTCTTGATCTTTAGACAAAAATACCCTCCTCATCTGGTCCCAGGAAGTTATGGTGTTTCCTCCTAACCCCATAAACCAACACAAAGCTGAGTCCTTGAGGGTAACAGGAAATAATATTAAATTCTAAGCCTCAGTTGCATAATCATAACTTCTACACAAAATATCAAACTCAAATAGAAAAGAGTCAGGGTCTTCATGAACTTTACCATGGAAATGAGGGAGAGATGACAGTGGAATATTCTTAATCTGTGACACAGTGTCAGGATCCACAATTAGAAACACAAAAGTAGATTGTCCTTCACTTACCTAGTTATCACCATTCCCTTCCAAATGATCTCCTTGGTCTACCATTATTTCCTTCTTTCTTGTACCGCTTTCCACAGGCTAATCCACACCTGAGCTGTTAGTACCAGAATCCAGGTGGATTGTTCCTGCGTGATGGGTTTGGATTGAATTGGGCTTCCTGCTTGTAGAAGGGGACCCAATGTAAGAAAAATTCTTTTGGCCCTAAGTGGGCTTCGAACCCTTACCTTTCCTAGGCATTCATCTCAAAAAAGAAAGAAAAATATCCAAACAATTTCTATTAAAAATGCTATCAGAAATCAATCAACACTAGTAAAAACTCCTTCAAAAATAATCGTAAAAATAAATGAAAATTACCTCTATTATACAGTTAGAAAATTCTTACCAAATCAAATCGCCTCCCCAGCAACGACGCCAAATGTTGGGTGCAGGAATTACACTTAAGTAAAAATCCTCAACACTTAATTGTCAACTCAGGGGATTTGTAAACTTAGAGACGAGGCACAGGTAATGCCAGAGATGGTATGACTATTTCTAATATCAGCTCCTACTTTTGAAAAGAAGAATTGCAGAATCAAACTTTAGAGAAGAAAGAGGAAACTCAAACCATCAAAACAATCTGAGGCTAGAACAAGAAGAAATGTACTTGCAAAATAGATTCAGAAATAAAGAGGAGCAATCACTCTAGCTAAATATTGATTAGCTACTAAGAATGTATTTCCTTTAGCAAAGACACCTTATCAATTTCCAACAAATGGGCCCCTTCAATCCTACATATATAAAGATATCCTTCTTGCAAAAAAATCAATCTTGCACTAGTGCAGTCTTCCTACACTAGTGCAGGAATCAACGATTTATGAAGAAAGTGTAAAGTAATGTCTTTACTAAAAAGGATTTTCTTTGTGAAAGGGCTTTGAACTTTCTCAATTCCACAACACTTAGATCCAATGCCAAGAAACTAGTTCTTTTACTCGATCTAGGCTTCTTGCACCTTAACATTTTATCCTTAAAATCAATGATTCATTACTGCAGTGTGATAAGAACAAATCATATATCAATAAAGATGAATATATGTAGAGAATAAGAAAACAATATTTTTAATTAAGATATGACCGAAAGCAAGAAAGCTGTTAGAAGTAAGCTAGAAAGGCTTGCTGCATTATATTTTCTAGTGTTGGTGCGAGAACAGTTCTCCTTCTTGCACCAAGGAGAAACCAAACCAATGTGTAGGAAATAAATAGCACACCAACGTGCACTAGTGCAGGAACAAACCAGGCAAAGGAAATAAACCAGATCATGCAGAAAATGAATAGCACACCAACATGCACTGGGGCAGGTAACTCCTCTTGCTCAAACAAGGCAAAGGAAAGAAATCAACCGTGAAAAAATACCTTAACTACTTCATGCAGCAGATCTGCTTCCACTCAAACAGAAATTTAAATACTGCAAATTAAATCACACTCGACAGTTTAAAACATAAATTGCAAGAACAACAAGGAGGGAGAACGTGCTGGTTTGGTTGGGCCCTTAGCCAACCAGCACATTTCCCTTTCAAACTAAAACGCTACTCAAAATTAATTCATCAAATATTTAAGCCAAAGGATAAAATGTATAGAACATGAGGTGGAGCTCTTCGTATTAGATCCTTAAAGAAATTACATACATGATTACATATCCAGCCCAGATTTGGGCAATAACACAAAATAGTCTTGTTACCACCTCCTGGTTCTATTCGATTCTCAAAAACATTGAACTGTTTGTCCTATTTACATTTATTCTTATATATATCCTTTTGGCCACAAGCCAAAACAATCATTTACCATTACATAGCAAATTACAAAAATTGTTATAACAAACTACATAAATAACTGCAGAATAAGCTTTCAGCCTTCAAAATTAAATCACTTTTACAAAATAGGCCACATATATCTCTAGCTGTATGTCTCTCTTAATTCCAATCTCAGCTACTCTCGATTTTCCTGCTGTCATAGCTAGGACTCAGCTGCCTTCGGATATATCCTCATTGATCGTATACAAAACAGGTAGTCAACCCAAGTGATCTGGATTCACTGCCAAGATTCACGGTGCTGGTGCTGGTGCAGGATCTGTTCTGCATTAAAAATTAGCAATCAAGATAAGTGATCATCTATTAAATAGCATAGGAGGTAACGATAAGTTATGAAAGTAATTCTAAGTAAGAAATCACATAATATATATTTAATAAATTCTAAAATAAGTTTAAAATGTAAAATATGAATTTTATGCAAAATGTGTCATCGTTCTCGCACTAGTGTAGGATGAGGGCAATAAGATAGGTAAAATAGTGTAATGATTACAATTTGGAAAGGGAAAAATGGTAAAAAAGAATGAAATTTATGGGACTAACAGTCACGTAAAAGTATGTAAATAACACATGTTATTTTATTTTAATACTTGAGGAGAAATTTGTTTTGGAATTGGTCTTAAGGGGAAGTTATCCCTGACTTTTTTTTTTCTAAATAAGTCTATTTTAATTATATAATACATGTCATAATATTACATTCGTCATCCTCCGCAGTTGGAAAGCCAATTCCAGTGCGAAATACCATATTCAAAACAACAAAATAGGGGATTCCCCAAATGGGGAAACCATTCCTTGAGATGTGTTCAAGAAACTTAGAGGTGTTGCCCATTTAGGGAAACTAGATATTTTTATACCATATTTAGACCTTAAAATAAAAAGAGGTAAATTGACTGGACTAGAACGAAATTGATTGAAAATAGACACAGAGAGATGAACCCAGTTGTTAAGTTGTCGATTTCTTGTCATCCTGGATTGGTGGTTGAAGTGGATCCTCCACAATTCATCACACGTACTCGGAGTCATCATCCTCGAGCTTGGACACTAGGGTGTTCAATGGAGGAGAGGATGTCGCGTGAGCACCTGTTCCTGCATTTGTTTCATCATCATCTGAGCTGCAACTTTTGTCACTGTTCAAGGCTAGCTGAATCGGAAAAGCAAACATTTTGCGAGGGGGAGGTGGGGGAGGCGGGGGAGATGGTGGATTTGCGAGGAAGTTTCCTGGAGCGGGAGACGGAGCTAAAGGTATCAATGGAAGGCTCAGGAAGGTGCTTTGATAGGCTAGCAGAGAGGCTTATTGGATCAAGGATCTCCGGCTCATCCCAACTGACGGAGAAATTCACAATTCTTCCAACAGTGGCATGAATTGGAGGACAAGAAGGGATCTCGCATCCATCGCCCCTGCGGCAGTGGATGCAGTGACAGCAGGGAATGGTGGAGGAGCAAGAATACAAGTGAGGTGAGGCAGGAAGGAGAAGGCTGATAACAAGATCACCTAGACTTTAGATCATTGGGTTGATAGTGTTTTGGGGGGATTTGTAATAGAGTTTGCAGTCGATCAGTTTTTGTCTTACTCTGAAGGTGACAAAAGGTTCTTTAAAATATTTCAAGGTAGGTTATTATGAACATTACCAGTGCTAATTAAGATGATATTGTGTGAAAAGGGCGTCATGTGCAACCACACTGAGTGAATGACCTCTGACTAGAGTGGGAGCATGACAAAAAGCAACAAATACTACTGGGCTAATAAAGAAGGCGATAGGTCAGTATACATCCCTTTAAGGAATTCGACTACCTTCATCTAGGGTGGGGGTGCGCACGTAGAGACCAGCTCCCCGGCTACACCATCGTCGAACCCACACAAGGGCAAGAATTCTCCTACCCCACCTCCACCACCACCTAGGGACAATATGGTTGCGCACATGAGACTACCCACCTTTAAGCGTGTGGGGGATGAGGATATGGATCGATTCTGGCTTGTAGCCGAGTCGGTATGGAATATGCAGAATATCAATAATGATATTGTCAGAAGAGTACAAATGTCTATAGCCTTTGAAGGAAGGGCCTTAGATTGGTTTATGGGATACATTTGTCAGCACGCAAACCCGTTGATACAAAACATTAAGGATGCACTAAACAACACTTTCAAAAGCCTAAATATTACTCTCAATGCATGGTCGAACTAAAATATTTTAAGCAGGGACCTACAAAGCTCATATGGGAAGCTGACCAATAGCTGAAGAAGGTCATCAGTGATGTAGGATTTGTCTATAGGGATAAACAGCACAAGGAGTGGTTTATCGCCATGTTGCTACAACATCTGCGCAGACATATGGGTTAGCAAAAGATCGACTCTGAGGTAGAGGCCCTGGAGATTGTGATGAAGCTAGAAGCTGCGTCAATGAATGATAATAAATTTGCAGCACTACAGATCCAGAGCCAACTAGAAGCAATGCACCTAGAAATTCAAAACTTGTGAAGGGATCATGGTCAAGAAGCTAGCCTGGATGTCTAGTACATATGCTGTAGGGTGTCAAGGCACACTAAGGATCAATGCCCTACGTTGTCAGACTATATGCAGGCTGGGGGCCCAAGTCCTCTATGCCCTAGAGAAATGGTCAGACCTAGCACCCCCATGTTGTGGTGCACTGACTGTCGGGTAGCAGGAAGACATGATACAAATCACTGCCCACGATTAGGTGCCTATGTTCTAGAACTGAAACAACAGTGGTTTAGGTTCTGCTCATCTGTGGGTCGCGAAGAGAAAAACTGTCGAACACTTGACCTGATGGTAGATAGGGGAAACCTATACAGGGCGAAAGCTGACCCCTCATCGCCACCATCTCCCTTGGGGCAGGGAGGATCCCCTACAAGAGAATGAGGAGGAGGGATAGGTGGAATCGCAGGTGAAGGATGTGGGAATATGATATGCTACAACTATGGGGATGGAAGACATTATGCAATAGGCTCTCTAAACCCTATGCGCAAATCGTGCAGTTATTGCAGGAAGTTAGACCATGTCATTGAATACTATCCAGTGTTGATAGCAAAGATGTAGGAGAAACAACAGACAACCATGCAGAATGTACAACAGGTTAAGGAGGAACCACGAGATGATGGGCCAAGTATCAATGTGATTACACACAATGGAATTACCACTAGAGGAGCTGAGTAAAAATTTGTGGCTGAACTAGTGATTAGGAGGGTTGTTGAGAAAAAGGAAAGCCTAGATGGAAAAGGAGAAAGAAACCTTCATTGAAGCTCGAAGGGAGATGGCCAAGGATGAGGCATCAACCTCAAGGACTTCGGTAGATACAAAAGCAGATGAATTAGTTAAGATGTTCCTTAAGGCATGTATGAAGCTGCTTCGCAACTAGAAGGTAGTGGAGAATCTCCAAGAATTAATAGCTAGCTGCGCAGAAAAGGTTGCCCCAAAAACGTAGGTTAAAACTGTGAACAAGATTTATAAGAACAAAGTAAGGACTGGTCAGGAGATGTGTATGACTGCGTAGATTGGGGAATATGAAATGGACCAAGTCATCCTCAACTTAGGGTCAGATGTCGATGTCCTACCCAAGAAAACCTAGCAAAGGATGGAGAACCTAAGCTGGAGTCGTCCACTATTCAGTTGCGGATGGCTAATAAGCAAAATATCATTCCACTAGGACAATTGCCTAAGGTTGTGGTGGACATTGTAGGTGTTAAATTATATGAATATTTTGAAGTAATCCAGATTTTGGATGACATGGACCCTTAGCCTATGCTCTTAGGCCTGGACTCAGCTATTGACATGGGAGGTATCATAAATTTGAAAAATAGAAGTATGATCTTTGAAAATGAGGTTACACGGGTAATAGTACCCCTGGATCCAGTAGATGGTGAACAATATAATGAACCAGTGTGTGAGGAGGAAATTTTTGATCACATTTACAAACTGATTGCCCGGGAGGATGATTGGATCAACCCCATAGCTGATGGCATGTTATGCTGCGAAAAAGACAACGAATGCCTCTCAGACTCAGATGGAGAGATAAAAAACCAGCATAACTTTTATAGCATCATTTCTCACCTTGACATGATTCATGATTGCTTCATGGCTTTATGGGCACCCATTCCTACAGACTTGGACAAATTCACTTAAAAACAGTGGAAAATCCTCCATACGCGACTATGCCCGTGTTTTTCTGCGTGTATACGCGAGTACAGCTAGACTTTTCCGCGTATGCCATTTTAATGATTAAAAAATATATAAAAATCCCTAATTTCGCGCTGGGTTGATGGTTACTTAGGTAGTTCAACCACCCCAGCCTGTGGCCAACTGTTTCCAACTGCTGAAACTACTTGGAGGGACTATAAAAAAACCTCATATGTATGGCCTAAGAGAGAGAGAGAATTATTATTATTATACTCTGTTGGTATTCCCTATCCAAGTCTGATTCCCCGTGCCTCTTGCACTTTCCCAGTTCATTTCAGGAAACCCTTGTTTCCTTGAGATACACATCCCTTTATATGTTATCTCGTATGCACCTGTTTGGAAGGAGTCTTAGCGAGGCAAGGGCTGGACGGATCCGGACGACGGTCTGCGAAGGCCTTGGAAGGATCAGGTGATCTCTCCACTTACTTTTGTACGTACTATTTTTATAATACAGAAGTATCATGCTGTTCCCGAAATAAACGTGTTAGTGTATGCTTTAATGTATGAAGAATATTTGCTATACAAGCATTCATGATGATTTATTTAATGTTTTATATGAATCTCACTAACATATAGAGTAGAAATATACTGTACAACTTGTCCTTTGTGCTGGTTTCTTCTTGTATTTCAGGTGAAAGAGGAAGGACGGTTGCAGGGAGTTTGAACTCCACGTGGATCTACTTCAAACGTAGGACCAACGGGTAAACCTCTCATTCTGCTCTATTTCGTTTTTATGAATGTGCATGATCGTGTGGGTCTCTGTTAAGTAGTACGCCCCTGCTCTGTGGAGGTTGAATCCCAACCAACCTCTAGGGTGTTAAATCCCCGAAACAGAACTGGCGACTCCGCTGGGGATTCACATTTTTGTGATTCTCCTGTTGGGTTGTTTCAGCTGTTTGGTAGGTTGCCAACAGTCTTTTCTGTCTTTTACAGTCCAGTTTGCTTTCTTGCAGTTAGTCTGAAGCTTTGATATCTTTCCCAGGCTTGTACTTTTTATTTTTCATTATCTTTCTTTGTATATGCCTTTTTGCTTGCACACAGTCGTGTATACCCGCGAGTTTGTGTAGAAGGAACCGCGTATACGCGGGTTTCCCTCAAAACAGACGCGTATACACGCTGGTTGCATAACTGCAAGGTCACGTATACCTAGGCTGAATTTGAAATTTTAAGATTCTGGTGTTTTTGGTCTTTTCTGGCTGTGGAGGCCTATGTCTGCAGAGTCTCTGTACTTACTGGAGTGTGGCAGAAGTGGTTTCAAGTCTTGTTTCTCTTTCGTTTGTCCGAAAACTGATCTTTTTGGCGAAGTGTTCTTGTTGGTGCTAGCACTCCTGGATTGAGTTCCAAGATCGCTTTCTGAGCGTTCTTGGCTGTTCTGCTTTACCAGAACAGAGAGCTTCTGCTCACTGACTCGCTCCTGTCTTTGTGTTGTGCTTTGCATTGCGTTCTTTGCTTTGTTTTCGATTGGTTTTCTTGAGTTTCATAGGCTAGGGTTTTGTTGCAATTTTCGAAGATCTTTTCTTGTTTCTTTGGAGTTTTGTGTTGCAACGAATTTGCACTATTTCTCTAGGCTGTTTGATTGAGTTTTCGGTCTTCCATTGCTCTTATTGATCTTGCTATCATTAGCTTTATAAGGTTTGGGGGCATAGTTGAAGTTTATGCTTGGAATTCAGTCTCGTTTTGGCTTGGTTTGGGATAGTTGTTCTTGGTTTTATTGAAGCTCTTGTTTTATAAAACTGAAAAGCCCAAAAACATTTGTTTTGCTTTTTGTTTTTGCATATCAAAAACTCAAAAAATATTGTTTCTTGTTTTTGTTTTTGTTGTTGCGTTTTTCATTTTCGTTTAGCTTCATCTTTTGGGACTTTAGTGAAGTTTCTTGCTTCTAGTTTTCAGCTTGATTTTGAGGAGAGGTTGTCTTTTGATTTCTTCTTCTTCTTGTTGAGTATTTTGGTGTCTTATATTAAGAGTTCTTGTTTGCAAGAATTGGCTTTTTGGATATCAAAAGATGAGTTAAAACTGAAGGAGCCTTTTTGGGAAATCTCACCTTGTTTCAAGAGACTTTTTGCATCTTAGAATTTACATGCTAGTGGTCATTTGCATTAGGTGCATTGAATCATTTAGTTAGCTTCTTAATTTTTGTGAGTGTGAGTTTATAATTCGAAAAGAAAAATACATTTTTAGTCTCGTAGAACTTACATAGAAATTGATCTTCATCGAAAGACTAAGAACTGCATGTGCATGTAGTCAGATTTTTATTAATTTCTTTTGCGTCAGAACATCATTGGTTTCAACTCCATATCCTTGTGACTTAATACAACAGCCCTTAAAATAAGCGATTTAATCTAAAATCAACTAGCAAGTTTTATTAAGTGTCAATCACCAACTAGCTAGGTTGTAGGGCCTTGGAATAGGAGAGAGGAGAGTTAACTCTCCAAGGCCGCTCAAACAAACATAGAAGTTTATTAATTGAGCGAAATCCAACTCCGTGAGGTGGACTGGGAAAGCCCTCATCCGAGAGTCAAGCGCGAGGGGAAGTGAAGGTTAAGAAGAGGGATACCCCCCCTCCGATTAGCTGAATCTGACCTCAAGACCGTTCCGCCCAGCTTCTGATACGGATTGGTGTCCATAGTTGTTGTTCCTAGGTTCCACACAGGTGACTGTGGGGGGGAATACCCGTGGTACCTGAGGCAGACGTCGCATCACTTTCAGCAGTACTTCTGGGGGGTGCCCTTGCGAAGCTTGGGTGCTTGAGCCGGCAAAGGCCGTCGTTAGGAGGTCGGCGTAACTGTTTCTGATACCTTCGCTAGTTGTTCTGGGCCCTAATCATCCCAGACTGCTTTCGGAAGGCCCTATACTTCGCTTTCCTGTATTTTGGTGTCCGGTCCTCATCACCCGGAGCGGAAATACTTGGAGGCTGTTTGCTTGCCGTTTCTCAGGGTTTTGATTTTAGTGGTGCTCTTGCTCCTAGCTTGCCTAGCTTTTCACTTTTCTGAGTCTAATATAACAAACCGTAAAAGTGGCCGATCAAGCGCCCTCGACGTTCGAGGAAGAGTCCCAAGGTAGTGTCCCTCGGCAGCCTTCTTCGAAGAAGCAGCAGAGCGTATTTGGCAGCAGGCTGGTGTGGTTTCATTTCCCGTAGAGTCTGACGCTGTGGAGAGAGATCCTCCACTAAGGTCTGAAGTTTTCGTTGCTGATTCCGGTGTCGGTTCCGAGAGGAGCGTTCCGCTCACCTCGAGAGTATTGTTTCCTCAGGAGGAAGATTTTCAGATAGAAGATATACCTGAGCCTGCAGCTACAGGTCCATCTCCTCTTCCTCTTGATCATCCGTTTGTTATTCAGTACGTCGGACCGGAGTCTGAGAGACCGCCGGATCTTCCATATCTTTCTTATCTTTCGATGGCCACGACCGGGAACGCGGCTTCTACCGTGAGTGCTGCGGGCATTCAGACCCCTGCTTCTGTCGAGGCAGGGGGCACTCTTGCTCTATCTTCGAGTGCTTCTAGCACTGCTATGTTTGGCTTTGGGTTCACCCAAGCATATGCTTCTCAATCTGGTCCCTTCGTTTCAGGGATGTCCATTGCTGGAAATCCCTCTTTTTCCTTTACCGTCGGTGCAGCTGGATCTACGCCCATGTCTAACATGGCTAGTGGATCAGCTTCGTTTCAGGGTTTCCCCTTTGGGACCGGGCATATTCCTAGTCCCAATCCTTCTTTAGGGTCGTTTCCTTTTATGTCCCAGACCCAAAGTTTCAATCCTTGGGCTCAGGGGCCAAGTTCAACTGCTTTTATGGGGTGGAATCCTATGTTTGCAACGTCGGGGGCAGGGAATCAGTTCATCGCGAGTCATCAAGGGAATGCTTCTTTCCCTGCATCGAGTGCTTATCAGTATTTTTCTCCTCTGTCTAATGCGTGGAACCCCTACCAGGGGCTTTCCTCTTCAGTCAATACTTCAGCGGGGGGAACTAGTCTGGGTTTTGGTAACTCGGCGTGGGGAGGAGGTTCTTCTTCGTTTTCTACGGGTCCTTTCTGGCAGCCTGGTGCCTCATCAAATCCAGGCTATTCTTTTCAGAATGTTGGAAATCCATCCTATCAAGGATGGAATTCTCAGGCTCCGCCTCGATTACCATTTCTGGCAACGTTAAACTTGCCAGACTTGTCGAAGTTAACTAATGACCCGATTTGGTATAGTCCGGGGTGGCCTCCGGTTCCAACCAAACTTCCTTCAGACATTCCTAAGTTTGAAGGTAAGAATGGTGAAGATCCGGCAGACCACGTCACCACATTCCATTTATGGTGCTCTTCCAACTCTCTGATCGACGACTCGATTAGATTGAGATTATTTCAGCGCACCTTAACTGGGAATGCAGCTAAGTGGTATATAGAGCTCACTGGGGGCAGTTTCGCCACATTTGGAGAACTGGCTGTCACTTTTCTTAACCATTTCTAGTTGCCTGTCAGATATGAGGCTGGGACCGAACTCCTGGCTAATTTTAAGCAGGATGAGGCAACTCACATTTCTGATCATATTCAGGAATGGAGGAGAAGGAAGAGGCTTATCAAAGCCCATATTCCAGGTGAGTTCCTTCTCGAGTGGTTTTTGAAATCGCTTCAGTCCGATATTTCAAAGGATGTATCCATGTCAGGGGTATATTCCGAGGAGCAGGCCATCTTTAGGGCCCAGCAGTTAGAGTTGATCTATTCTCAGTCTGGCATGCTTTACAAGTATTTGCCCAATGCTCCTCGCTCCAAATTGGATCTATCGAAACCTAAACCTGGTCCGCATGGTGACGGAATTTTCGGATCGGTCAGTAGTAGTGCAGCCAGCCTGCTTTCTCAATTGCAGCAGTTGTCTTTACAATCTGCTTCTTCTGGTCAGGCTGTGCCTGCTGATTCTTCACTTTCCCAGTCTTTGTCCATTAATGCTGTCCAATCTTCTGAACCCAAAGGAAATCAACAGTCCGATGGGAAGAAGAAGGGACGTAATAACAAGAAGAAGGGCAAGGATGGGAAGGGCAATGCAAATAAAACCAACGAGCGTGTTGGTGAAGGGCAAAAGGAGAAAAAGAAAGTGAAGTTTCCGTGCAAGCTTTGTGCTGGAGACCATCTAACACACCTTTGCCCGAAGATTCAGGATGCTCAGCGCCTGTTATCTCAGCAGGGTTCCTCTAGTTCCCAGGCTGTGCTAACAAACCCTTTTCCCCAAGGGCAGCAATTAATTGCTGGCGCGAACCAAAATCCTGGGGCTTCCTCTGGAGGTGCTCAAGAAGGGGAAATTCCATCGAATATCTTTATGATGAGTGCTCACGTGGATGTCGCTACGAGATCCCGTGATTATGGCGGAGAGGAATCTTCGAAAGCTAAGGAAGTTCCTGATGCTACTGAGCCGCTTCACATCACGAAGCCAACTGTCGAGTCTATGCCTCGGATGCCAAAAGCATCTTCTAAGCGGTCAACAATGAATCCGAACATGAGGGATGCCCAGAACTACTCGATTGTAGAAGATCTGGCGCAGAGTCCTTGTGCTATGTCAGCTTTAGAGGTACTCCAGTCTTGTCCGGCTCAGCGCAGTGCTTTGCTCACTGCCATTGGGGCTATTGATCCGAAAAATTCTCTTCTGATTACCTTTGATATGAAGAATTTTAAGAAGAGACTTCCTCATCATATGGCCTCTCAAGGCTAAATCATCGTACCGGAAGACTAATATCTTTCGCACGGTCGTTGATGAGGGTGCTTCTACTTGCGTGATGTCTCTCGCATGCTGGAAGACACCAGGATCTCCCAAAGCTGTTCCATCTAGCACTATTCTTACTGCATTCGATGGCCATTCTCATAGGCCCCATGGTATTGTCCCGGCTTTGCCCATCTGTGTTGGGGGCAAAACCGTTAACATAGAGGTTGAGGTAGTAGATGCAGCCTTGGACTACAGCCTTCTGTTGGGGAGGAACTGGATATATGATATGGATGCTATTGCATCCTCACTATTTCGGATAGTATGTTTCCCCCACGAAGGGAGGATAGTTACGGTGGATCAACTGGACTGTCCTCCTGTAGACCTGGATGCGCCTCCTGACTCATCTGTCCCTAAGTTGGATAATACCAAGGCGCCTATCGAAAATTTAGGAGTGGGAATGTATTCTTCCCTGATGGGTTCTTTTGATCTTCCTCCTCCTAAGGTGTCTATCAATGCTATTTCATCCTCCAAGGCTCCCCTTCGAAGAGAGTTCTTTCGAACTCATTATTTTTCGGACCCTTGGACCTTACCTTCCCCACCGGCCACTTTGGAGGAAGGGCAAGTGGGTGGAATGGCATTCCCGATTTCTGCAGCTGAGATTGCATATCAGTCTGTTGTTGACACTGCAGAGTCTGATCCAGCTCCTCTTTCGCCGGAAGAGTTGGATGGTGATGTGGCTCCGGCTTGGACGCTTACTTCTTCTTCTGCCCAGGATTGTCTAGATACCACTCTTCCATCCGAAGAGGCCATCCTGGAAGCAATGACAGGTATAGAGAGACCGTGGGATGACTTGCATCATCGGTCTTACTTCCTACCTGACTTGAGCGAAGTCGAAGCAAGTTTTCCAAGTCCTCAGTCTCCTGGACCTGTTCACCCAGTCTTGAGCCCCTTAGTACCGTGCGTACAAAGTTTGCGTCGATGAACATGGCCGTGATCTTCTCCGACTATCCTTGAATATCTCCACAGGAACTTAACGTTATCGAGAACGTTTTCATTGGAGCTGAATGTTCCCATGAAGAGGTTCAAATCTATACCGAGCTCTTCAAAGAGTATAGGGATGTTTTTGCTTGGTCTTATGAGGAAATTCCTGCATAGACCCATCTATCGTCCAGCATGAGATCAAGACGTATGAAAACGCTAAGCCGGTCAGGCAAAAACTTCGTCTGGTTAATCCTAGGAAGGCAGCAGCTATCAAAGCTGAAGTTGAAAAGCTGCTTAAGGTGGGATTCATTTTCCCAGTTCCTCTGACTGAATGGGTTTCAAACCCCGTTCCCGTTGATAAAAAGCAAGGAACGATTCGAGTGTGCATCGATTTCAGAGACTTGAATAAGGCGTGTCCTAAAGATAATTACCCCACACCCTTCATCGATCAGATTATTGACGAGTGTGCCGGTAACGAGATTTTCTCCTTCATGGACGGTTTCTCTGGTTATAATCAAATTACTATCCGTCCAGAAGATCAACATAAGACCGCATTTATTTGTCCCTGGGGTACGTTTGCATATAAGAAAATGCCTTTTGGTCTTAAAAATGCTGGAGCCACTTTTCAGCGGGCCATGTCTTACGCCTTCCACGACATCAAGAAAATCATCGAGGCATACTTAGATGATCTGGCTGCTCATTCTCGAAAGAGGATGGATCATCCAGGTCACCTCCGGCAAGTATTTGAAAGATGTCGTTTTTATAAAATTCGTTTGAATCCGAACAAGTGCGTTTTCGCGGTAACATCCGGTCGGCTGTTGGGATTTATCGTGTCTAGGCAAGGGATAAGGGTAGATCCCTTCAAGGTTGAGGCAATACTTCGGTTGCCTCCCCCGTCTTCAATCCGTCAACTTCAAAGTCTCCAAGGGAAGTCTAACTTTCTTCGGAGGTTTATCGTTAACTATGCTGAGATTACAAAGGGATACATGAGACTGTTGAAGAAAGGAGTTCCTTTTCTTTGGGACGACTACGCTCAACGCTCATTCGATGCCTTGAAAAAGGCATTGACCTCTGCTCCTTTGCTGAGTCCACCCGATTATAGCAGATATTTTCTTTTGTATCTGGCTATAGCAGAATCTACCATTGGTATGGTTCTGGTTCAGGAGGATGATGCTCTCGCTGAGCATGCGATGCATACCTTAGTTTATGACCTGGTAGGACCCGGGACTGCGAGACATTTCGGGACATAGAAAATGATTTTGCACACTCATGTTGTATACGATTTCACATTATAAGTTATTTCTTCGCAAACCTATGCCCCGCGGTGCCTGCTAAATCGATTTCGCTTGTCTTCCCAAGAAAGAAAGATTGGGGGCAAATATAATAGATGGATTGTGATATTGCGAAGAATTTGATTCAGAGTTCATGTTCCGCCAAATCCACAGTTAGTTCATGTGAATTGATCTCCTAGTTGCCTTGTGGAGAGGAGATGATCTATGATGAGTCCTTTCCGGACGAACACTTGTTTTTTATCTCTCCACAAGATCCTTGGTATGGGGATATCATCGTGTATCTCCAGACTGCGAAGTTTCCCTCTTCTTTTTCGAAAGATGAGCATCGTAAGCTGCGTCACTTAGCCAAAAGTTATCTGATTATTGGTGATGCTTTGTACCGTCGAGGGGTTGATTCAATCCTAAGACGCTGCTTAACTTTCGAAGAAGCTGAGGCTGTGCTCAATGATTCTCACAATGGAGCTTGTGGGGGTCATTTATCTGGGCTTGCTACAGCCCAAAAGATTTTGCGTGCTGGATACTTTTGGCCCTCGATTTTCAAAGATTGCATTGAATCGGTCAAGAAGTGTCATCCTTGTCAGGTGTATACTCGAAAAATGCGCGCTCATCCAGCTCCGCTTTTTCCAGTCGTTACTGTCGGACCCTTTACAAAGTGGGGTATGGATTATACTACTTGTAACCCGCCTTCGGCAAAAGGTCACAAGCACATTATCGTAGCAGTAGACTACTTTACGAAGTGGGTCGAAGCTATGCCTAATTTTGGGAACGATGGTGAGACTGCAGCTCTTTTCTTCTTCAACCAAGTTATCGCTCGTTTCGGTATACCTAGAGAGATTGTCACTGACCATGGCAGTCACTTTCAGAACAGTATGATGGTTGAGTTGGCTCTTAAATTGGGTTTCCGGCAGGAGCATTCATCTCCATATTATCCTCAGGCCAATGGGCAAGTGGAAGCCGTGAATAAGTCCTTGAAGACAATTCTTCAACGGACGATTGATAAACATAGATCCAACTGGCACATTATGCTATATCCTGCACTCTGGGCATACAGGACGTCAGTGAAAACTGCAACTGGCTTTACTCCGTTTCAGTTAGTCCACGGGGTGGAATCCGTATTTCCCATTGAATGCGAGATTCCTTCCCTTAAACTGGCTGTTGAACTTCTTCCTGACACTTCTAGTCTGGCAGAGCGGCTTCTTCATCTGGCACATCTTGATGAGCAGCGTCGAGATGCCGCCACGTTGAATGAAGCGCATAAAAACCGAGTCAAAGTTCAGTACGATAAGGCAGTTAAGCCTAGGGTCTTTTCCGAAGGCGACCTTGTTTTGGTCTATGCCCAAGAAAAAGATGCCTTGGGGGCAGGAAAGTTTAAATCGATGTGGTATGGCCCCTATATCGTCAAGAAGGTCCTTAAGAAAGGAGCGTATACCTTGGTTGACTTTGAAGGGAATGAGTTGCCGGAGCCCCGAAATGGGCTCTATTTGAAGAAGTATTATGCCTAGGATTTGGCCTGGCATTTTGCTTTGTATATAGTAGTTTTTTGTCTTGTACATATCTGTTTGATTTTCGATTTTTGATGAGATGGTGATGTTTTTGATCTGCTTTGGCAGGTTGTGTTGATGTCATGAGTCATTTTGGTTTCGCCGATGGTGCTAGTAGACACACCCGGAACTTAGCTTCCGCGGTTTGGGTTCTTCACTATCCTTCCGGTCAGCTGTTGGTATCAAGAGGGGTCTGCATTGGTCCTGCTTCCAATAACGTAGCAGAATACACTGCAGTCATTCATCTACTCTCGAAGGCAATATCTTTGGGTGTTGATTCGTTGGTAGTTTTCTTGGACTCCCAGCTGGTGGTGTCACAGTTGAACAACACTTATCGGGTACGAGATCCAGTTTTATTACGATTGTTCTTGAGGGTACGTTTGTTACAAAGGTCATTTCAATTTTTAACATTCATTCATATTCCTTGAGCTGAAAATTGGTTTGCTGACTCATTGGCTAATCAAGCTTTAGATTGGCATATTAATCATTCAATACAATAATTTCTAATCATCAAAATCATCATACATTTGATACATTTATCACATCACATCAAATATCGTTGTATATATATCATCGGTATGTCAAAAAACTTTACAAAATTTTGGATCCATAAATGCCGTACAAAACTTGGGCTTATGCCCCATCATGTTCAGTCTCAAAAAATATACAGTCATCTAATATGTAAAATCTGTCTACTCCTGAGGACCCTGCCCAGAAGTCCTATAGAACATCACTGCAGTGGCCACACGGCGGAACAGTCTAACCCAGTCCCGGGGTACTCCTACAACCCGTCTCTGGACGGCTTCTGGCAAGTCCTCCACAGCAGCCAGAGGGATTTGGCGGGTCAGTCCCTCCAAGTTTCTTTGTACGACCTGGAGTGTCCTGTCAGAATCCGCTGTCTCTGCTTCACCTCTGCGGCGCTTGTGACGTGCTAGGCCCTCAAGACGAACTGGTCCAACATCTGAAACATGATCATTTTTAATTGTCAGTCATTATGAATCCAATCCAAAAACATGTTTGTTTTTCATTTTCATACATATTTGAAAATCCAAAAAAATCATATAAGTTAAAATTTTTGAAAAAACTTACCGACTGCTCCCCATGCTGCACCGGGTGGAAGTACTAGATCTGGATCTCCTCGGAAATCCATCCCGGCATAGGGATAGTCATCTACTGCGATGATCTGTTCTCTCCACCACAAGAAGAACTCATCGTCCCAGGTAGTTCGGGGTACCTCGCTGCCCCCCAGTCTCTTCATCATGTCTGCCCAACGGGCAATTCTTGGGTCCCGAGGGCTGCTGATAGTCGAGATGACTTTGGGTCTCAAAGCTGGAACTCTCTCGAAGAAGAATGTAGTCAAAATGGTTCCATAGCCAAAGTGTTTTGTTCTTGTTTGGCGAATGGAGGTCAGTTGTTGTTTCATGTTCTGTAGCAGGGCAGTGCACCAATCATACACATAAATTAAGCACTCTACAGCTATGCTCATGTGCGTCCTGGACGCCTGATGCAGTGAGGCAGATCCTGCCACTCTGCCGATGGTGAATAGGAGGATCTTTATGTGCAAGTCCCTGATATCTCTGATTGCAATCTGTGTGCCAACTTTCTTGGAATTATCTACGCAATAGATTTGGACATAGTCCTCCACGGTCAACCCTCCCAGGGGCATTCCGTGTAGATCTACTGGGTCTCCCCTCCTGGAGAGTCCAGTGATGAAGTATATATCTTCCACTTCTATGCGTAGTGGCATTTGATCAATGATGAAGCAATCCTGATCCGGTTCCCAATAATTTACCAGCATTTCAAGCAATCTCACATTACTTTTCATATTGGGCATTTTGAAAATTTTGAATAATCCACAGTTTCGGAGGACATTTTGTGCTGCGCGATCTTCCATGACCTCTTGGTCTATTGCGCTGTGCTCACGTTCCCTCCAAGAGATAGTCATCCTGAAAAATTTCATTAAAATTTGCATTAGAAACTTCTTTTTGAGTTATGGACCTGCGCATACGCGATTTGTTCTGTGCACAGTCGCGTGTATACGCGGCTCCACTTCATTGAACCCGCGTATGCGCAGATACACATTTTTTAAGAAGGGTTTCTAGGCAAAAATTCACTTAATTTTAATTTTTAAACGGACAAAATGATTAAACAGGATGAATAAGGAGCCTACCTGAAGTTTCGCTGAATTCCGACGGTCGGTTGTTGCTGATTTGACGAAACAAGTTTTTAGCTCCAGAGCTCTTTTTCCAAATCAGCTATGCAATAATGAACCAATTGGGAGGTAATTTGTGTATTTATGGCTAAAAAATTGAAAATTTTTGCAAAAATTTCCTTATGCTTATTTTTTCGATCTATCTTACGCTGTATAACTTGATTGCTTGGAAGTGCCTAGTTTGGTATGTTTCAGGTACATTTTGACGATTTCGAGACTTTTCCCGGTTTTTGACCCATGATTTCAGACTCTTCACGGCAGGTATATGATCTTCACTGGCATATAGGTTAGGGAATCACTTTCCGTTGCATCTTGCATTCTAGCCTCCATACTGATCACTTACCTTAGGGTCGATCCCATCAGGTCATGAGCATTATACCCATTTCACTCGCCGATTTTTTAAATCATGACTTGATGGTAGAGCCTTCCTTTACATGGGCTTCCTAGTTAGTTCCTCGCTATCACTTGTTGCCCATGCTGCTTTTTATGTAGGCTCGGGAGTCCTCTTTAGTCCCGCCATGTCTTCTGTGTTGAAGCTTCATTCTTCTCCTTCATCACTTATCATTTTTCCGGCTTATACCCTAGAGGCTCCCTGGTGTCGTTAAGTTGTATTACTGCATTGCATATTGGCTACTTGGTTATCCTGGCCTTTAGCCGGCTTCATTTGGACTCGATGTTTAAGCCAACTTTTGACCTTGACTTTCTGTACAAGTTAACCATTGCATGCACTTAGCTATCACGACTTGACACCTTTGTACCTATGGATGGAACGTTCCTCTGAGTATCACTGACCAGTTTTCGCCACCTTGCATTGAGCATAGGATTGTTCCAAACCCCGGAACTAGTGCATCTGCTTTCTTGATACTCGTTCTGTCCATTGTACCATAGCATTCTTTTATTCTTTTTCAGGCTTATTATGAAAAAGACAAAAAAATCAAATATAATAAAAAGAGCGGGAACGGGATGTATCTTCGTTATTTTGATGGCAGTACAGAGTCAGTTTTGTCGCCCTTGAACAAAGCACATATACTTATATATATTTCCTTCATTTGGGATGGTTCTAGTTTGACCTAGGTTCAACCTTTACCATGTTGCACTTGTCAGTTCTCCCCCAGTTGGTTATCTCTTCCAATCATATGGAGAGTTTGTTTTGCCTCCTGAAGCTGTACTTATATGTTGGGCAGTCACCATCGCCATGGTCATCAGCGCAGTTTAAGCTTGCTCAAGGGGAGTTGCAGGGCCCCAGCCGCCATTCTCATGTGTCTTCTGACTCATTATTCAGTGTCTTTCCCGGTCTTACGTATCATGTTCTACCGCACCGTATGTTTTGACCGTCGTGTCAAGCCTGAGAAGGTCTCCATTGACTTCTTGCCGGCGGGTTTGTCTCTTATCGACTACGACACATTGCTCTGAGAGCAAGCCTAGAGCCGCACCTTGGGCCTATTTCCATCATTGATAGGTGACCTCGTGCTCAGCATTCGATCATCATCATGGGTCTTTGACTGAGTGGTTTCCCCTGTGTTCGACGTCAGCACACATTATCACACTTGGGATTCGTGCAGTACCTTGATTTCCATTTGACCCTATCAGTGGATTTCTCGCCTCTGTGTCAGCTTTCATTATTGGTTGGTTCAGAGGGTTTCTTCCGTGCACTAGCTTCATCTTGTGCATGTCGAAAACGTACTTCGGTTTTGGTTCCATCACTCTACTTCGTCCGATTCCTTCCAAATCTTGGCCTGCGGGTTACACTCGCGCTGGACTGATGTGGGATGCCTTAATGCCTTCCTTCCAGCAGATCTTTTCTCATCGACTCCGACTCATTGCTCTGGGAATAAGGTCTAGAGTCTTTTTGTCAGTACCTTAGGGTTTGCAGTCATCAGTGGCAGACTCTTCGCTATCGACAGTGGAGATTCATCATTGCCTCCTGATTGGTAGATTCTTTCAAGTGTTCGACTTCAACTCATTCATTCACACTTGTCAGATTGTACTGGGGCACCTTGACACTCATTATCATTATTGGTGGGTTGTCTCGCGTTGGTTAACGGGAAACATCATTGCCCGGTAATCCAACGATTTCTCACATGGTCGACTTCAGCTCATTTATTCCCAGTGTGTAGAATTGTGCTGTTGTGATCGGTGAAGACCTCGGGTTGCATCAGCATTTCTCGGTTCACTGTTGACAGTTCTCTCAGTTTCTGCCAGTGTTGCCGTCCACCCTTATATGTTGCAGTTCAGCACAGCAGCATCTTATATGTTGATCCCCGAGTTGCGTGATTGTACCGTTTGATCCGCCTTTTATGATCCGGTACTTGGAGATTCAGTTACTTGATCAGACATCCAGTTGCACTATCTTTGATCAGCTTTCTATATGTGATACTTGGACATTGATACAGACTTGTCTTTCCGGGCCCTGCTCAGATGATTCACTATGTATTTTCAGTTCAGTTATACTTGTATACATGTTGAATCTATTCAGTACTTTCTATATATATGATGTATTTTTGACTGAGCATGGGTATGCCCGCCTCAGCATGTGTTGACTCTCTGGTTTCTTTCATTGGTTTTTTGCAGGCTGAAATCTGGTAAAGTCCTCTCTTGTCCTTGCGAAGTTCTTTCTATGTGCATAATACATTTCGGCCATCATGTACCCCTTCTGACCTCATATATTAGGGGGCATCTGTTATAGCATCACTTCTCACCTTGACATGATTCATGATTGCTTCATGGCTTTATGGGCACCCATTCCTACAGACTTGGACAAATTCACTTAAAAACAGTGGAAAATCCTTCATACGCGACTATGCCCGTGTTTTTCCGCGTGTATACGCGAGTACACATCTAGACTGTATGACCGCATGCCATTTTAATTTTACTTTGCAAAACATATAAAAATCCCTAATTTCGCGCCTCGGGTTGATGGCGCCTGCATTTCAACCACCCCGCCCCGTGCTCAATCGAAGCTTCAATCGCTGAAACGACTTGGAGGACCATAAAAAGACCTCACATGTATGGGTGTATGGCCCAAGAGAGAGAGAGAGATAATTATTATTATTATACCGTTGTTCCCTATCCAAGCTCGATTCCCGTGCCTCCCCCGTACTTTCTCTCTCACTATATTTCTGTGAAACCCTTGTTTCCTTGAGATACACATCCCTTTATATGTTATCTCGTATGCACCAGTTTGGAAGGAGTCTTAGCGAGGCAAGGGCTGGACGGATCCGGACGACGGTCTGCGAAGGCCTTGGAAGGATCAGGTGAGCTCTCCTCTTGATTACTTTTGTACGTACTATTTATAATACAGAAGTATCATGCTGTTCCCGAAATAAACGTGTTAGTGTATGCTTTAATGTATGAAGAATATTTGTTATACAAGTATTCATGATGATTTATTTAATGTTTTATATGAATCTCACTAACATATAGAGTAGAAATATACTGTACAACTTGTCCTTTGTGCTGGTTTCTTCTTGTATTTCAGGTGAAGGAGGAAGGACGGTTGCAGGGAGTTTGAACTCCACGTGGATCTACTTCAAACTTAGGACCAACGGGTAAACCTCTCATTCTGCTCTATTTCGTTTTTATGAATGTGCATGATCGTGTGAGTCTCTGTTAAGTAGTACGCCCCTGCTCTGTGGAGGTTGAATCCCAACTAACCTCTAGGGTGTTAAATCCCCGAAACAATAACCAGTTGCATGATGTTTTTGCATTGTGATGCCTTAAGATCACAAAGAGCTTTCAATGCCTCTCCTAAAAGGTAAGATAACTGCCCTACTTTGATGGTTCTTGTAGTGTTAAGGAATTTTTTAAAGCCTTTGAAGCAAATGTCCCTGAAGAACGAAGGTTTTGGACCCTTGAAGTGGCTATGCACGTTACCCATGCATGGTGGTGGGAAACTCATAAGGAAGCTTTTAAATACTAGGAGGAATGTTGAAAGATTATGATCCTACGGTTTGACCTTCCAATAAACCCACCCATGGAATTATTCTAAGGTTGAGGGGATCTGCGCAAGCAGTTAGCTATCTGGATGGAAGTATGGAATGAAAAAACTTGGAATGAATGGGTCCATATATTTATTCATGCCTTATGACCAATCCCCACCACCTGGTATTTGGATGGAGAGCTACACCAACGTACTTGTCATCGGGGGTACAATGGCTGAAGATTTCATGATTAAGTTTAGTCTGGTAGGAGGAATTGAGAAACTCAATGAAGCCTTGCAAGATATATATGCTTTGGTATTTGATGAGTCCTTATCTAGGCGAGAATGTGATGTGCCCGCCTGGGATGTAGAGATGCAGGATATTGTCAATTGCTGAAATTTATCACTAGAATACTATGATGAGGACCCCCAGAATATCACTATCCGAGAGTCAGAAGGAGAACGTGCCGTTGCAGGAACTCTATTACAGGCAGTGGATGTAGCCAAACCATTGAAACTAAACGAAGTGAACATTGGCATGTAAGAGCAACCTAAGATGGCCAAAATTGGGGATTAGTGGGATGATGATAAAGTTGGAAAGATCGCAAAACTTCTGACCGAATACCAGGATCTATTCCCTATAAATTCCTTCAAGCTCAAAGGGATCGTCCGGTATATGGGTGTTATGAGGATCACGTTGAAGCCAGATGCACGCCCTGTCAAACAACGGCCCTATTGCCTAAACCCTAAATATAAATAGAAATTCAAGAAGGAAATAGATAAGATGGTAGCCAGAGGTATCATTGAACCGATAGAACAATCATATTGGGTAAGCCCTATGGTGGTCGAGGAAAAGAAGATTGAAGGATAAATAAGGATTTGTGTCGACCTAGGCAAGTTGAATGATGCCTGTGTACATGATCCTTTCCCTACATCATTCTCTAATGAAATTTTGGATAATGTGGGAGATGAGGAAGCATACTCGTCCATTGATGGATTTTTAGGGTACCATCAGATCAGAATAACACTTGAAGACCGTAGCAATAAAACCTTCGCAACTGAGTGGGGATCGTTTGAGTACACTATCATGCCTTTTGGGCTGAAGAATGCCCCTCCCATTTTTTTTCTCATAGTTGTAGAAGTATTCAAAGAATTCATCCATAAGTTTCTGGAGGTCTATTTTTATTATTGGACAATTTTTGGATTAGTAAATAAGCATGTGTCGAACCTGCGCATGATGGTAGATGCCTGCAGGAAACACCAAATTTCGTTTAACATCAAGAAATGCATATTTTGCGTACCATTTGGGATTTTGTTGGGGCACATTGTATGTCAGAAGGGATTAATGGTTGACCCAGCCAAGATTTCTATTATCATCAATTTATGAGTCCCCGCCATTGAGAAACAAATGCGCTCCATCTTAGGGCACACCAGTAACTGCAGGAAGTTTATTCAAGGCTACGCTCTGATCACTGCGCTAATGGAGAATCTGCTAAAGGAGAATGCATCCTTATTTTGGGATGAGGAGTGTCAGAAGAGCTTTGAGATAACAAAGGAAAATATGGTCATTGTTGGACTATATTAATCATTGTTAAATGACTAAGACTGTACACATAAATTATCAATCCAGGGACGTATTTGATTTCAATGACAGTTGTTACACCATTTTTTGGTCATCTAATCTACTATCATTAGATGGACCCATGTACACCATGTAATACCAATTTTACCCTACGTAAAATTGCTTTCACTATGTAAAATAACTTAATAAAACACATTTAGTAGGTTGTTTATGGTCTAAACAAGAAACCCCAAAGGGAAATATTAAAAAAATCTATATTTGTTTGATTTTCCTCATGGAATAATTAATTAAAAAATAATTTAATTATTATTCTTGGTCATATTTAACCCAGAACAAGGAAATTAATTAGATAAATCCTTATTTATCTTATTATTTTCTAGGAATCATTATTTAAATCTTATTTAAATAATATTCCTCGTTAAATATGACTAAATCATTATAAATAATTAAATAAATCATTATTTATTTAATTATCGTTCAACCAATTCCCTAAAATAATAAATAAATCATTTATTTATTTATTATTTACAAATAAAGGGATTTGACCCAAGTCAAATACCTTTTCCTTCCAACAAATATAATAAAATATTCCATAAAAGGTGGATCTAGATTTGGTTAATATTATTTTAATCATGCACCAAGATCTAGAATGACCCAATATTTTGTTATAAATAGAAGGGTTTTGCCATTAATTTATCACCTTTTGTTGACTATTAGATCACTCTGGATCTATACACTTGGTCACATTTTCTCCATTTTTGTCTTGTGAGCTCCCATTGAGTTCTATGTTTGTCTGGGTTTTCTACACCAACAAGAGAGAGAGATTGTAGATTTGAAGTGCTGAGGACTGTCAAGAACCCATCCCACTGAGGAGAACCAGAAAACACATTTATTGTTTTCCTCTCAGGTGCCCCCTTTCAATATAATATAAAAATTTCTTTCAAATACATTGTTCTTGTCTTGTCTATTGGATGCATGGATCCACATTTTACTTTATCTGCTTAATATCTTTTATGCTTAGATTTGGATTCATGCAGCGTTATTTGGATCACCTAATTGCAAATTTAGAGATATTTGGTAGCCATAATCGATGTTAGGGCTATTTGTTATGCATAGCTAAAGTGATGTTTTACGACGAAAGATTCATACTAACAATAGTCGTACTGTTTGTGCCGATACATCAAACCAGAAGCAAATCAAATTAAAAATAAATTGTTGTTGAATCAAATGATGAAAGAAATCATTCATGTAGAAATAAAAATAATCTGCATGAATGTAATCAAGCCTCAATTAACTATACCTATCACGCCACACAACAATTACTCCAGCTATCATTTCTAAATACATCTGTCTAACAGCATAATAATATTGAAATTGAGGCAGATCTACTCACAACCAGAAAAACAAACAACAACACTCCCACCAATACGTAAAGCAAAGAAGAAATATGTACAACTATGTTAACTACTGTAGTTCCTATTAAAGAGGATGACCCTTCCTCCCTAGCAGGGCGCAGGAAGAGATAGAAACTAAATGGAAATTTAACAAGAACACAATATTTCTGTATTATGATGATAAAAAGTTACAGAGTCAAGGTGATGATATCCTCCTTTCGCTCTCTGGTTTGTGTCCTTTAAATATGAAATATACAAAAGGTAAAATTCCAACCAACAGATTATAAAATCTAAGATATATTTCCACCATGATTAAGTCGTAACAAGTCGAATCTGATTATTGCAATTGAGGAAATTTGGAAAACGGCCACAACAGAAAATTTGCCAATATGTCCTTCGAAGAACGTTGTATTTCTCCCAATGATGACCAAATTTTGGAAAAATGCTTAATGACAAACTATTTTGGTCTGTTTTTCACAAAACCCATGTCTCATATTTTCAATATTCTTCTTCGTTTGCCTGAAATGTCCAACACAAATTGTCACTTGTTATTCCAACGAATTTCTGAGTTGGAATATTTAATTATGAACTTGAAGATTGGATTTGCAATCTAAAAAATATCTTGGAGGCTAAAAAATTTGGCCGTGTATTCAGATTATTTTTTAGTAGAAGGATTTAAAAAGGAAATAAACATACGACATTACAAATATCAGAGAGAATTTGGGTGATATGTATGCTAAAGCTACAAAAATCATTATGTTCCTGAATTCAAAGAATATTTATGAGATGGATGATTTAGGAATTGATGATAGGACAGAAAAATTTTTTGAGGTAAAGAATATTCTAACCAAAAAGAATCTTATTTCTCAGTTGGAGGAGAAATTTTAGAGTTTGGAAATAATAGTAAACATGTTTTTCACCATCATAGAAGCTCTAAATCAGAAAGGGTTACCTAGTTTTTTTGTAATTAATAAAGAATTAATTAATCATGAACATTATATTAGAAAACTGAAGGAGGTGGAAAGATAAAGTTCAAACTCTGCAAAAATAAAAGGAAACACTATAGGTAGAGCTTTCTTAGAAGCAATGGGAAATTATTTCTTTATCTAACATGAAGTAAATCATATTTTTGTATTGAGACCAACATTTGAAAAGTAAACTAAGGTTAGTGAGATTTATTGAAAGGTAAGTAAATTAACCATTCCAGATGAAGACAAATGGGACAATATTTGTGAATTACTAGATTGATTAGTAATTCAGACGCATTAAGAGGATATGCCTGCACATTAGATAGCACATCAACCCATATAGCACAAAAAAATTACAATTCATCAACAATCTCCTTGAAATCAAAGCCACCACTTTACGCAGTCTCCCACCTAGCCCATTACTCTGCAGAGATCAATAAATTTGTTTATAATAGGGATAATTATACACTGTCTGTTGAGACATCGATTTTTTAATGATTTTGAAACTATTGTATAAATATTTCACATTTTGAAGTATTCCACGTTTATTGTTGAATATAATTTTTTCCAAGTTATTGTAATTTTCTAGTCACTGGACTCATAAATAATACAAGGACATTCTTCACAGGATTCATGTGGTGTATGAATTGGTGATGTTTTTCTCTCATTTATGTGTTTATTCATTGTTTTATTTCTTTATTATCTCTTAAAAAGCTTAATTGCATTACAGAAATGGTGATGAATAGGATTTGTTGAAATATGCACCCTATTCTGGTTGTAGGTAATTTCTATGTTTTCTTCTTAAGTCAAAGTGAGGAATTTTTAATTGCTCCTCAGTTTCTACTGAAACTTTCATTTCTTCTATTTAATATCACTTTAAATACTGAAATATCCAACCAATGCAACCTAGCTTGCCCTATGAAAATAATTTAAAGTGTGATTAACATCCAATTATTTGTTAGACTCCATAGCCCAATGGAATTATAATAATTCAATCAAACAAACAATCCAAAAAATCAGAAATAAACAAACAATTGCACAAATTAATAACTAGCCTAAAATTCATCAAAAAACATAGCTAAATTTTACAGAGAGAACCCTCTCTAAAGCTGGGAGGGCTAGATCCTAGTTTCCAAAGTGGTTTTGATGTTGTCCTCTGTGTTTACTCTCACAATATCAAAAATTACAGAATGATAACATAGTGGCAACCATAGTGGGGAACAAATTGAAAATATTTTCACTTTTCCTAAATTCATTCTCCCTGGTTAAAAGACGTGTATTTTAGGAAATTTTCAAAGATTGTTTACTTTTCACTTCTATAAATAATAGTGTTTATGTGGATTAATTTTCCACTCTGGCTCCCAAAATATATTATACCGAATCTCATACAAATCCTAAACCTGTAACTATTGTATATGATCCCAATAAATTATTAAGGAGGAGGATTATACCTGAAAGACATGGAAGTAGTAGTCCACCCCTTAGGGAAAATTCTCTTCCAAAAGACTTTGTCACTTTATAGGACATTGAAATTGATTTACATTTTGAATATATTCTATTTAGGACTAAGTCAACAAATTGGGTGGACAAAAATGTGGTAGATCAGTCTACCCTGCAACGCCACTCATTTGAAGTACAGTCTACTTAACCCTAAACTGATCTTGATATCCAAATCCTTCAATAATTTTATAAGCTACATGATTTAGTATAAGGACTGGAAATATCTATCCACGAGGCATACATACAACAAAATATTGAACTTTAAGCCTTAACTTCTTTTGTTGTGTCATGTACTTCATCTCAATATGTCCATCCAAGATCATCTAGTCTTACTCCTTCTATTGTTTCTACTACCACTCTTGTAGCTTCTCATCAAGCAACAAAAACTCCCTCTTCACCTCAATATTCGCCGCAACCTCCACCTTTAATCAATCCACATATTATCTATCCTCATATACCCATCATGGAAGCAAGATATGATCCACTTGTTCTTGAAGGTCCTTCGGAAAATATGCCACGGGACTATCAAACTAGGATACCCCAGTTTGATAAAACTGGACCTGTAACTGATCAATAACATGTAGATAGGATGAATGATAGTTTTGAACTTAAAGATGTATATGAAGAGAATGTTAAAATGAGGTTATTGGCTCAGAGTCTTACTAGAGAGGTTAGGAAATGGTTCAAAGCTTTGTCCCCTAATAGTATTAATGACCTCCCTGCATTCCATTAGTATTTCCCTACTAGATGGGAAATTAAAAATAACACTCTTCAAATCCTATCAAAATATGAAATCATCAAGATGACAACTGGGGAAAGTGTGCAAGATTATTGCACTACATTTAACAATGTTTATAATACAATTCATGAAAACATAAAACTTCCTTAAGTTCTAACCTTAATAAAATTCCCTGATGTTTTTGAGGCAAACATGTCTTATGAGCTAAGAGAGAGAAACTCTTCCACCTTAGAAGAAATGGAAACAGATGCAGTGAGTGTAGAAGACAACTTATTTGCTAAAAGAGTTAGAATGAAAACATAAAGGAGAGTAGCTATGAAAGAGGAACCATCAACATCTTATGTTGATGCTCAAACTGATTCTTTAGATAGAAGAGTAGAAATAATGATGGAATGAATCAATATAACATATAGACTTCCTCCAATAGAAAATCAGCCTGACCCCCAGAACCGAAACCAAAATGTTAGGAGAAATCCACCACAAATTAAACAAAGGGAACAAAGGGGGCAAAACTAGCAAATTAGACCTCCTTTCCATGAAAATTACGATGCCTATGATGGTGAAATAGTGGAAGACATAGAAGACAAAAAAATTGATCTAATGGGAATACATGATGATGAAATAATTTTTCTTACTAAAGAAGAAGGGGGATTTTTCCATCTTTCTCAAACAGAACTTGATTTTAAGGAATCAGGTGACTAGAAACAAGGATTTGAGAATCCCATAATGGAGGTCCATACACAATCCAACCTTAGGACTAAGAAAGCCTCATATTCCCCTAGGAAGAAAACTTCTAACATTCCTACTAAGAAGACATCTCATACTCCTGTTAAGAAAATCATAGATACTCCTCCAAGGAAAATTGTCGAAGCTTCAAGTAGAAAAACAATAGAAAATTATGGTAAAAAGATAGTTGATGTTGCTTCAAAAAAAACTTAAACAGACATCCAGTCAACAAAAAGATCCTATTCCAAAATATATTACTAATAAATCTGATTTCTTAAACAGGAGTAAAGGTGAGGCATCCTTCAACATTGAAAATGAGATGGCAAAGCTCAAAATACAAATCCCTTTAACACAACTGATGAAAAAAAACATATACAGATCTCAGATAATGAATGATCTAAATATAAGGGAAGACACAGACACTGTCAATTTGAATAATGACCAACTTGAACTCTTATTTTTTGTTAGTATGAATCCTTTGTCAAAGTGTACGAAAAAGGACCACTTTAGCTACGCATAACTAATAGCCCTAACAACAAAAGTGGCTGCCAATATCTTCAGATCTGCGGTTAGTTGAATAAGCAAAAAGCTGCAAAAAACCAGATCTATGCATGGAAAGACATTAAGAAGTAAAAACAAGGGTTTGCTCCATATACCAATAGACAAGACAAGAACAATTTTTGAAAGAATTTTTGTATTAATTGGGCACCTGGGAGGAAAACAAGAAGGCGTATCCAATTCTCCTTAGTGGGATGGGTTCTTGGAAGTCCTCAACACTTCAGATCTAAGATTTCTCTCTCTTGTTGGTGTAGAAAACCCACACAAAGAATGGAACTCAAAGGGAGCTCACACAGCAAATGGTAGAAAAGAGTGACCAAGTGTATAGATCCAGAGTGATCTAATAGGCAACAAAAGGTGAAGAATGGTAGGAAAGACCCTCCTATTTATAACAAAATATTGGGTCATTCTAGATCTTGGTGCATGATTAAAATAATGTTAACCAAATCTAGATCCACCTTTTATGGAATATTTTATTATATTTGTTGGAGGGAAAAGGTATTTGACTTGGGTCAAATCCCTTTATTTTTCAAAAATAAATAAATAAATGATTTATTTATCTTTTTAAGGAAATGGTTGAAAGATAATCAAATAAATAATGATTTATTTAATTATTTAAGGAAGTGGTTGAAAGATAATTAAATAAATAATGATTTATTTAATTATTTGTGGGTGATTTTGTCATATTTAACAAGGAATATTATCTAAATAAGGTTTAAATAATTATTCCTAGAAAATAATAAGATAAATAAAGGTTTATCTAATTAATTTCTTTGATTTTGGGTTAAACATGACCGGGAATAATAATTAAATTATGGTTTAATTAATTATTCCATGAGGAAAATCAAACAAATATAGGTTTGTTTAATATTTCCTTTTGGGGTTTCCTGTTTAGACCATAAACAACCTAATAAATGTGGTTTATTAAGTTATTTAACATAGGGAAGGCAATTTTACTTAGGGTAAAATTGGTCTTACATGGTGTACTTGGGTCCATCTAATGATAATAGGTTAGATGACCAAAAAATGGTGTAACAGATTGCCCCCCAGCGTGCGAGTGTCAGGAGCAAATCGTATGACTGAAGTACGTTGTAAGAACTCAGTCACTAGACAACAAAAGGGAAGCTAGAGAGAGAAATGCAAGGTAGATAGTGTGCTAAAGAACTAGACCCTGACGAGACGAGACTCGCGGGTGCAACAAGTCTCTTTTTATGAGAGAGTACCTGTGCTGAAGGCGGCGGGGGAGGCATACCTATGCCCGCCGAGACAAAGTACAAAAGAATAGTGTGTCTAGTAAACAAGGGACTGAACCATAAAGTACAGCCGGCATAATCATGAGCCAGATAAAAATACAATGAGGAATCCCACATACATGTTGTGCCTGGGGTAACAGCCAGGACTGATACAATAATATCTGAGTACATGAGATACAAATACAACCCAAATTCCCCCTATAAATCGGGAAGGGCTCACAAAATATGACTGATACATGCAAATCAAAGAGGTGCTACAAGTGGCTAAGGCCAACATCATCAAATATCTGGAGCTGCATCGAAGGCTGCAAGGAGGAGGTCATCGAGGCATGTGGGGGGCTACCTGCAGGGCCACCCTCTCATGAGGGTTGAGACATCTCACACACACCCGGGAATCATCAAGAGCTACTGTTGTATCACTGAACCATCAAGTATACAGATCTCGGTCATGCTGAAAGGAGCTGGAGTGGAGAAACAATCAAGTCAAAGGGAAATGAGAGAGCCCTTTGCCTGATCGGAGGCATCGAACAAGAGTGGAAGCTGGAACCAAGGTACACCGCCCTCTAGACCTGGCTTCTGGAATGAATGAGTTGATGTCGACAGAAGGAGGTCCGCCATATGTGAGGCAATGAGGGGTCCTCAACTAAGGCACGAGAGAAAATAGTAGAGCGACGGACAGACTGACACTAATGATGATAGTGGAATGGAAAGGACTGAGTAGCGAATGGACGACTTCCCTTGGTAGAGCATAAAGGGCATAAATGACATGGCAGCGACTGACACAATATCATAAGGGATAGGGGACAATGGGGCTGAAGGTCATAATGTGCGACACAAGAGAGAGACCAAGCAATGAAGGATGGAGGGATATAGCGGGGTACAAAGGGACTCGGGATAGACTCCATGAATGCGATGATGACTCAACTTGGATGCTCTAACCAAGGGCGACTCGATGGTGCTGCCACACAGTAAAGGCCCAATGGGGGACCATGAAAACATCAGTACAAGATGGTAACTCATGACAAAAATCGACACGAACAAAGACAAGTAAGGAGGCAAAATGGTGCCCCAAGTACAAGTGTCGTAAGTGAGGAAATTAGATTTTAAGGAGAGGTGAAGTGACCCTTCTTGGATAAAATGTGTCGTGGTGAAGTATCAAATCACAAAAAACTAACAGATACCCATTTGAGGGCTCGGTGAGATCTTTCCAATGGTGCATACGGTTTGTCAAATGGGGCTACGGTATGGTCGCAGCAGTCGAAAGAAGAAACAGGGGTTCTCTTTTAATAAGGCAGTTTTCCCTCCAAATTCACTCATTTTCTATTGTTGTTTTGGTGAATGTAGAGAGGAGAGAAGGCCCTAAATCTTGCAGCGAGCGTAGCGGACAAACCGACCATTGGAATCGAGATCCATCAATTGCAGGTAAGAGGCTTAACCTTACTCTTTCATTTTGATGGATTGAAAGTTCAGTTTAGGGCCCAAAATCTCAGAAACAGACCCTCCTTCATCTCTACGGATGGGTCGCACTTTTTGGGCCAAAAAGTGCAACCTAGGAAGCAGGTTTCAGGGCAAAAAGTGCGACCTATCCCAGAATTGGGCAGAAAACTGTGACCTGGGAGATGAAGGGGTTTTAGTGTTGTTTTATGGCTGAGAGTTGGGTTTTTGTGTTTGGTTATGGTATTCGAAATCTGTATGCTAACAAAGATGGTGTTTTTGTGCAGGTCTGGCAGATTTACGAGTTAACTGGAGAGAGAGAGACCTGGGTACATTACGGGCAGAGATCCAGGCAGATCAGGGTGTTCGTCGTGTGTTGGCCAGGGTTGGGGTTCTAAAGTTTTTGGAGAAACCTTTGATGAGAGCAAGAGAGCCTTTGTTGGCCTGGATTATCAGTTACTGGGATCCAGAGCATGAGGTCTTTGTAGTGTAGGGGCACAGGATCGAACTCAAGGTCCAGGATGTGTATTTCCTGACGGGTCTCCCACCACTGGGGATGGTGGGAAACACGCAGCCAGTATTACCGCGGGGGTGGCATATCATGGAGTTTGTGGAGCGACATTTTCGACTAGGTCTCCAAGTCAAGGGGACTCGGATACCGATCGGGGACCTAGAGAGATTAGAGACCCGTGTAGTGGCCGCAGCAGTGCTGCGTATCCTGGGCAACCAGGCACTCCATCACATCACTGGGGGGCAGATGATGATTGTGGAGAGTGTGTTGAGTGGGACCTACTATGGGTGGGCCCAAATGATGCTGGTGTCGCTAAAGCGACAGTTGTCGCTCTGCAAGCGGCAAGTGAACCACGATTTCTCATATGGGACTTTATTGTGCGCCTTCTTCTTTGAGAAGATCCTGACCTTGCAGCCTCGTATACAGATCCCAGATGGGGGCGACGTTGCTGACTGGAGTTTCAGAGCGCGGGTGGCAAGACTTAGACGACCAGTACATGGAGGCATGCATTGGTCTTCCCTCGGAATGGCGAGGTGTCATGCGGCACATGGCGATGGCCGGTCAAGGCATACGTGATCTATGGGCTGCAAGGGCAGAGCCATTAGCTCGGGATCCGCTAGATAGTGAGTAGGTGTGGGGCATGTAGTGCCCCCTTGTGTGTATGTAGGGGCAGGTGGTGCCCCCAGTTTTTAGTTTTTTGTAACATGCTAGGGGCATGTCATATGTATCAGAGTAGATGGACTCTAAACACATGTTTTGGGACACATATTATGGATATGCATCATTTTTAATGATTATGAATGTTATTGTCTTGTATGAAATGTGTGTGATAATTGCCAATCTAGAACATGGTTTGCAATACTATCTACATAGTGTTTCTGTTCTCGAGGTACATGGTTGAAAGTTATGGTTTCAAATGTACGTATCAAGAGTTTCACTCATAAATAGCGTCTAAATAGCACAGGGTTATGCACACGATAAACACCTTTTAGTTGCATGACAAGAATTAGGGAATCCAAACGAACGTGCAGATGGAGGATGCGATGGAAGAGGGCATAAACTAATAGACCACGCACTGCATCATATTCGGCCTGATTGTTGGTGGCAGAACCAATGCAGACTCTGTTGGAGATAACGAGGGCATGCAAGGGGGTGAAGATGGCCCAACCTACCGAGGCTAGATTCCGGGAGTAGCAACTTGCACCATCGGCGTAACTGATAAAGGGTGTGGACGGTGGGTCCTGTGGAATGGTGTTACAAGACAACAAATGAGGAGAGGAGAGACAATGATGGCAACATGAGTGAACAGAAGACATCGAGCGGCAACTGCAGGAGGGAGTGCAAGGGGCAGGATGACGATGACTCATATACAAACAAGAGGGTGGTATATGAGGGCTATCGGAAGTGTGGCGAGGACTCAGGCTGCGGAGGTCAACAGAGACACGGGTGGAGTGATCTCGTGTATGGGTAGAAAAGAGGGGGTCAGGTGAAACAACAGGGGAGGATGTAGGGGGACTGGGCTCCAAGTGTCTCGCAAAGGAGGATAGGTAAAGAATGGTCGTAGCAGACTCCGCCATCTGAACACCAGGGGGGGAATGTCGATGGGAGCGGGGAGATCCTCAGGCTGGCCCGAAGCATACTACACGAGTATGGGAGAGGCGGATTGATTTTTTTCAACCTCATACTCTCAGACTACCTCTAAAGAGGCGCGGTAATGCGTCAGGTGAGGACAATGGTGGGAGTAATGGCCATGGACTCCGCACAAAGCACAGGGTTTGTTGGTGCAGAGAGTCTTGGGGTTCTTGGTTACGGACGAAGAAGGAATGGAAGCTTCAAGGATCGTAGACTCAGGGAACGCGACTTTAACCATGGGCTGAATACGGGGTAACTCGGGACAAGCATGGGTGGCATGACCAGTGACATCACACAGGGCACAAGGCTTTGCAGGCAAAGGAGGGGCCGGGTCAGTCGTGGTGGTCTTGTCTTTGGGTGCCCCCTTGCGAGCTTTTCCTTTCTTCCCGGGAGCCGTCACGACAAGAGAAGGTTCCTCTGGAGGTGCTGGGGGCACAGTGGCAATGAAGGAAGCGAGGGGGACCGGTTGAACCGGTGTCAAAGCCATGTAGGGTTTGGGGTGACCAGGAGGGGCAGCGGCTGGAGGATCAAGGTACCAGACCGGTATGCCCAAGGTCAGGTTAGGGAGAGAGAGGGTGGCCATGACGGGGACAGAATATACTCCGGGAGGGGGAGCCAGGAAAGGTATCTGCCCAGTAGGATAATGACCAGGAGGGACAGCTCCGAGATGGTTAAGGCCTGGGGGAACCGATCCAGGAGGATAAATGGGTTCAGGGATACCAGCTGTAGGGGGAGGGCCAGAAAGAGGAGGTCCAACTGGCTGAGATGAATGGCTAGGAGCAAGTTGCGGAGGGCGAGGGGGAGGTTGCTGACTAGCCGAAGCAGGCCGCTTAAGGGCAGCCTGAGACGATTGCATCATGCAAACATTCGATAAGTTGGGATCAGTGATAGGAGGAGGAAGACCAAGGAATGTTTCGAGCAAAGAGGAATCTTTGTAGATGCCGGGGGAGACACTGGTCAAGGAGTCGACGGTTTTCTTATTGGCTATAGAAGAGATGATCGTCTCAGGTGAGGTCTGAGATTTTGGCTCATGATATGTCAACTAGTCAATGGTGACTATATTTCCATTATGGGGGAAAGACATCTTGCGGAAAACCGCAGATGGGACAGCAGACATAGCATAGGTGTAGCTTCGCCCCAATAGAATGTTGTAGTCTAGCGGGGCGTCTATGACTTCGACGTCAACGCAAACAGTCTTACCAGTGAGGGTGATAGGGAAATTACAAAACAGGCCAATGGGCTGGGAGGCATGGCCGTCCCACGCTTGAAGGGTGATCGTGGAAGGGGCCAACTCAGGGGATCCGAGTTGCTTCCAAACCGAAGCGGACATCACACAGGTGGATGCCGCCTCATCAATTATACATCGGGAAACGTTGGCATTCCGGATTTTGACTGGGATTTGGAAGGCGACGGAAGGAGGGAGAGGAGGATGGTCTGATCAAGTGGCGTCGAAAACAATCATTTGGTCATCAGCAGGATCTATAGCACCCACGGCAGATAGTAGAGCCTTCTTTTGGGAGCGGCACGACTGGAGGAGTTCTAGTGTTGAAATGGCAGCAGGAGATTGCACCAAATCTTCTACTATGCTATACGAATGAGAAGCTTGACCAGAAGCAGAATTTTGACGTAATGGTCCCTTAGGAATCTTTGGATGGACCTCAACTTTGGGTTGAGGGATATGTAAGGGGCCATTGGATGTCAAAAGAGGCTCTGTAGAACCTGAAGAAGAGGACTCAGGGGCAGACTAAGCGGGAGGCTTGGGGTACTGGCGAGACCGAGTTTGAAGGTGAAGGTCGATGGTTGGGGATGGATCAGAGGTCATCATGAGGATCTGGTAATCAAAGGAACCAGAAATGGAGGATGGAGTGGAGACCCGCCCATCAGGTGGTTGGGTAGCCATGAATCCTTGCTGAGGGAAAGGATCAGTAAACACAACTGGTTGAGTAGTGGTCACATTAGGGGGAGCGTGAGGGGAGGCATGTTGTCCGCGCAATGTGGCTTGAGACTCCCACATCTGCTGCATCTGCGGTAAAAGGGGACAATCATGGGTGTAATGACCGTAAACACCGCAACACGAACAAGGCTTGTTGGTACGAAGAGGCCTGTTCGGCTTGGGCTGAGTGCCCTGTTGCTGGTTAGCAGTGTTAGGGTCAAAACCTTGAGGATTGGGTCCATGAGTACCAGGGGCAGATTGATTTAGATTGCCTCTCCGCCTTCTTTGAGAAGAAGGGGGATTAGTTGCACCCTGTTGTGCAAATACTTGCCCTGAAGGGGGCTGTAGGTGTTGTTGATGGGGTTTAGGAGGCAAGGGAGGTGGAAGCGCATATGCTGGAGGAGCTAGCACACCAGGCTGCAGATAAGGGTAATGGTTAGGTTGGGCAACATTGAGGTAAGCAGGAGGTTGGGCAAAAGGAGGAGGCATGTCGTAACTTGGGTACATGCTACCGGGAGGGGGAAGAGTGCTAGAGGTGCTAGCCCTTCCGTGAGGGAGACCGTAGCCCATAGGAGGTTGAGTATACGGATGGGAAAGGGCTCCAACGATACCGTCGGCAGAATGAGATGCCCCCGGGGCATTAGCGCCACCGGGCCTGGGGAGGTCAGGAAGGACGGTATAAACATAACCAGACTGGGCATAGATCAGGTCATATTTCAAGGCTATTTGGAGGGCGGCTTCTTCGGTTTGAGAGAAATGGGAGGCGACATCTTTACCGATGGGGGCTAGGAGAGAGCGAATGAACCAGTCCATATAGATCCGATCTTCGAAGGGGGGAGCTCGACATAAGCTGCGTCTATGTCGCCATTCCTAAACATAGGTGGAAAGGTGGGTCGAAGATGTTTGCTTAAAGGAAGTCAAGAGCTCCGTACCGGTATCGTATTAGAGAGGGAGCTAGAAGTAAGATAAAAAGGCTTGGGCAATGGTCGTAAAGGTGGTATGGGAAGAGGTGGCTTGGTCTACATACCATTTAGAAGCTTCGTCGGTAAGCGTGCATTGGAACAAACGAAGACGGATGGAGTCATCGGTAATGTAATTGGAGGAACAGCACATGTGGAAGTATCAGACATGATTGGTTGGATCTTCTCCAGCAAGGCCTTCGAACTTAGGGATGTCGGAGGGGAGCTTGGTTGGCATAGCAGGCCAACCAACATCGTGGCGGATAGGGTCATTGATCAACTGATTGAAATCGGGGAGGCTGAGTCCTGCAATGTACGACAGCAAGGGTATGGCCGAGGTAGTTCCTGCGGCAGTTCTGCTAGTAGTAGTTCCGGCATTAGGGCCTGGAGAACCGCTAGCGTTAGGCTCTGGACCAGACATAGTGAAGGTGACAGGGGGAGAACCAGGAAGAGAAGGAGAACCCAATGAATCAGAAGAGGAGTCGGAGTGCGGACTCGGAGGAGGACTGGCTCGACGACGGCGGGACGGAGCAAGTCGATCAACCGAAAACTGAGGGTGAAGGCCAAGAAGTCTCCGGGAAAGGTGCCTTGGGGGTGCAATGATGACGGGAAGAAGGAAATCGACAAGGGAAAAAAGGGACAGAATCAAGTGAGGTCGAGGGCAGAAAATGTGCAGTGAAAATTGATTTTAGAGTCTTTGCCAGGCAGTGTTAACCAGGCGCTTCTTCACATAGGGTCAGTGTGTGGTGTGCGTTAATTTTAATTTTTAAAACCCTTTCCATTTTGAGAGCAATAAAAAGTGTGCTGCGTAACTGAAAATAAATCTGCAGAGAACAGTATATAATGCTGAAATAACAGAAAATTAACAGCTACTATTGCATCTATTAAACCCAAGAAGGCGGGTCCCTCAAAACTAGTCTAAAAAAGGGGGGAAAATCTAGTCAAAACACATTGAAAAGAGGCCGATAGATCTAAGGTCGGGAGGGACAGGGATCTAAAGGATAAAGCTGCTGAAAAGAGGTGCAGATCACAGCCAAGAGACAGAGGCAAGGTGGCTGGAAAAAGGGAGGAAATCAGCAAAAAGTGGAAAGGACAGGGAGGAGGTCCTAAAGAGAGGTCCAAACAAAATGACAAGAGGTGATTTGAAAGGAAGAAAGGCTGATTTAAAGGGATCTGAGGAGGAGGTTTCAGATCTGAAAAAGGGAAGGCTGAAACTTTGAGAAACATACGGCTGAAATAGCTAAAACTCTTCCACAAAAAGTGGAGGGTATTGAAGCCCTAGGGGGCTAGGTTCCCACTTAGATGAGTAAAAACAGATCAGAACTAGGTCAAAGCAGGCTGAGACAGAGGATGGAAAACCCTGACAGAAGCTTCAGCAAAACCCAGAAAAATTGCAGAAAAACCACTGAAAAATTGGCAGGTCGCAGGTTCTGACTTGTTTTCAGTGCAGGTCGCAGAGAAGAGGTTGAAAAGTGCGACCTGGAGGTCCAGGTCGCACTTTTTGGGCTAAAAAGTGCGACCTCCCATTCTGGTTGTCTCGGCGGCAGATTTTCGGAAAGGTTGCCATCTCAGTTGCGGCTGATGTCGCTTACCTGCGCAATAGGGCCAGAAACACACGGAAGTTAAAAATTGTAATGTTTTAGGGTTTTAGGTGAGAAAAACAACATAAAAATAGGAAAAATAAACAGCTGAAAAGAAACCCTAGGGTCTGAAGTAGCTGGATATGCAGGAATATGAAAAACGACAGCGGTCGTAATTTAAAACCCGTGTGGAGTCGCCATTTGTTAGTATGAATCCTTTGTCAAAGTGTACGAAAAAGGACCACTTTAGCTACGCATAACTAATAGCCCTAACAACAAAAGTGGCTGCCAATATCTTCAGATCTGCGGTAAGTTGAATAAGAAAAAAGCTGCAAAAAACCAGATCTATGCATGGAAAGACATTAAGCAGTAAAAACAAGGGTTTGCTCCATATACCATTAGACAAGACAAGAACAATTTTTGAAAGAATTTTTGTATTAATTGGGCACCTGGGAGGAAAACAAGAAAGCTTATCCAATTCTCCTCAGTGGGATGGGTTCTTGGAAGTCCTCAGCACTTCAGATCTAAGATTTCTCTCTCTTGTTGGTGTAGAAAACCCAATGCAAAGAATAGAGCTCAATGGGAGCTCACACAGCAAATGATGGAAAAATGTGACCAAGTGTATAGATCCAGTGTGATCTAATAGGCAACAAAAGGCGAAGAATGGTAGGAAAAACCCTCCTATTTATAAGAAAATATTGGGTCATTCTAGATCTTGGTGCATGATTAAAATAATGTTAACCAAATCTAGATCCACCTTTTATGGAATATTTTATTATATTTGTTGGAGGGAAAAAATATTTGACTTGGGTCAAATCCATTTATTTGTCAAAAATAAATAAATAAATGATTTGTTTATCTTTTTAAGGAAATGGTTGAAAGATAATCAAATAAATAATGATTTATTTAATTATTTAAGGAAGTGGTTGAAAGATAATTAAATAAATAATGATTTATTTAATTATTTGTGGGTGATTTGGTCATATTTAACAAGGAATATTATCTAAATAAGATTTAGATAATTATCCCTAGAAAATAATAAGATAAATAAAGCTTTATCTAATTAATTTCTTTGTTTTTGGGTTAAACATGACTGGGAATAATAATTAAATTATGGTTTAATTAATTATTCCATGAGGAAAATTAAACAAATATAGGTTTGTTTAATATTTCCTTTTGGGGTCTCCTGTTTAGACCATAAATAACCTAATAAATGTGGTCTATTAAGTTATTTAACATAGTGAAGGCAATTTTACTTAGGGTAAAATTGGTCTTACATGGTGTACTTGGGTCCATCTAATGATAATAGGTTAGATGACCAAAAAATGGTGTAACATTTTTTACAGAAGTAGATGGTAAAACTAGGAAAGAAGGTGTGCCTCCCTTCTAAGTTAGTCTAAATGTTGGTGATAAAATCCTGCATAATGCTATGCTAGATTCAGATGCTTCACATAATTTAATGCCTAATGTTGTCATGGAAAAATTATGACTTGACATTACGAGACCATACAAGGATTTATATTCTTTTGAATCTATAAAAGTAAGATGCTTAGGTCTTATCAAATATCTATGTGCTACGTTGGCACAAATTCCAGCCAAGAGTTTGCTGATGGATATAGTGGTTGCTGATATACCACCCAAGTATGGCATGTTGTTGTCAGGTTCATGGGGAGCTAAGTTGCAAGGAACCCTACAACCGGATATGACCTATTCTACCATACCATTTTGTGGTCAGAAAAGGAGAATATATAGGGAAAACTTGATTAAATTCATGGTAAGTAGCCAATAAAATCCACGCAACTATCTTTTATACTATGTACATTCATACATGGACTCATTAATTCTTTACAATGATGGGGGAATCAACACTCAAGTTGCTAACTTTGAAATTTATATATGTGAAATTGATGAAAATCAAACAAGAGTAGTGGAACGAGACACTCGGTTGGAACAGCTTTGGAACATGGAATTCGATGGAGCCTGTAGCATAGAGGGTTCTAGAGATGGAGTGTGGGTTTCAAACACAGGAAATAATCATGCCGAAGGCCATTCATACAAGCCCAACTTTCAATGTACTAATAATATAGCTGAGTATGAAGAAATTATAATAGGATTACAGTTATTCAAAACAATGGGTGCTAAAAGAATTTCCATTCATGGATATTATGAGCTAATCATAAAATAAATAAAAGGAGAATAATATGCAAAACACCCTAGACTGAGATCATACAGAAATGTTGTGCTGGATTTTCTAGAGTTTTTTGTGGACTATGACCTTTTTGCAATCCCTAGGAATCAAAATATTATGGCTAATAGTCTTTCTTTTTCTACCAGTACCTGTAAAAGGCCACATCCTAATCGACAATATATAGTGGAAGTGAAACACATGCCAACAGTTCCAGACAATGTTAGATATTGGCAAGTGTTTGGCAATGACAAACAAATAGAGATTTTTTTGCATTCTAAGGATGAGTTTGAAGAAGATAGTATAGATGTAGAGTGTGAATTAGAAGATAAAATAATTGTACATTCTTATTTAGAGAAACGGTTAGACAACAAAGATGTAAATAAAACTATAAATATGCTAGAAATATTTGAAATAGATGCAAAAAAAGAGGAATTTGAAGTACTTCAATTAAAGGATAATGTTCTTCCTAGAGGTTCGGTTCCATTATAATAATTGTTTGATTTCAATGATGTACTTGCGAAACCTAGGATTGAGCCCACAGGGGCATATGTAAAATAATGCAACATAGGTAATGAAAAAGACCCAAAAATGATAAAACTGTCTAAGTCATTACCACCCGCTGAAAGGTAGAAATAAATTTCTCTACTTAAATAATTTACTAATGTTTTTTACTGGAGTTATGAAGACCGAAAAGCTTATGATACTAGTATTATACAACATAAAATTCCAATTAAAGAGGATAAGAAGCACTTTAAACAAAATCTTCAGAGATTAAACCGTCTACTAATGCCTTTAATTGAGAAAGAAATCAAGAAAAAGTATGATGCAAAGATCATAGTTCCTCTTAGGTACTCTAAATTGGTTTCCAATATAGCACGAGCAAGGAAGAAAATAGATGAATTTAGATTATGCATAGATTTTAGAAACCTTAATAAAGTATCACTAAAATAAAACTACCCATTACCTAAGATGGACCAAAGTTTACAAAATTTAGTTGGATCCACGGAAAATATTAGGGCTAATATTTGTAGGTGGTCTAATTTTCCATGGTTTTTTCGAAAACAATATTCACAAATTTTCATTTTTTCTAACATTGATTTTCCCAAATTTTAAACTATAAAATTAATTTATCTTAAAAATGGCCAAAAAATTATAAATACAATATAAAATTGTTTAAAATGTGAATATTTGTACAAGATATTTCCAAACATTTGATAGTTTTCATATTAGGCTCCTATAATATTCGCCAAGTTTTATAAACTTAAAGAAAGAAATTCATACTTAAAATTTTCCCTAGTCAACTTGGATCTAGTAGGATTTCTTTGTTAGATGGTTTCTCAGGTTACAACCAGGTTTTGGTTCACCGCGATGATCGGTATAAGACAACTTATACTACTCCATGGGGTACCTTCATGTATGTGAATATTCCTTTTAGGTTAATGAATGTTGGAGGCACATTTCAAAGTACAATAGATAATGTGTTTGCTAATGAAATTGGCATATTTATAGTTATATATCTAGATGACATCATTTTTTATTCCAAAACTCATGACGAACATTTGTTACATTTGAGAAGCGTTTTTGAGAAATGTAAGAGGTTTGGAATTTCACTTAATCCTAAGAAAACACTTTTTGGCCTTGAAGAAGGAAAACTTTTAGTTCATATAACTTCTAAAGAAGGTATTAGGATTCATCCTAGTAGAATTGAAGCTATCTTGAAAATCAATCATCCTAGAAAAATTAAAGAACTTCAATAATTTATTTGCAAGATAAACTTTCTAAGAAGATTCATTCCCAACCTTGCAAAACTTCTAAGAAACATAAAAAACGTGATAAAAAGAGATTCATAAATAAGATGGAACATTACATCTCGGTAATCGTTTGATAAAGTAAAATAAGCATCGACAAAAGAACCAGTCCTGATCAGTTCATATTTTACCAAAGATTTTATAATATTTTCATTGGCATTTGAACACGCAGTAGCAGCAGTTATGTTACAGAAAAACAATGAAGGATATGAGCAACCGATTGCATTCTTTAGTAAGGCGTTGAGATATGCCACATTGAAATATAATATAATGAAAAAAAATGCTTCGCCATAATAAAATCAATCAAATATTTCAGAGTGTATATTCTCCATTCTCACATAATTTCTTGTGTACCAAATTATGTGGTTAAGGATATTTTGAGTCAAAATGGACCAGATGGTAAAAGAAGTAAATGGATTTCCATCATTCTTGAATGTGACATAGAAATCAAACCCACCAAGCTTATTAAAGGATAGGGACTAGCCAAATTGATGGTTGAGTGTAATTTTCATGTATTGGATATCAACTTTGTAGCTTCATTATATGATCAAGACAAGTATGCAACTCCACAGTTTGACGAGGCTTTTATAATGTCACCCTGGTATGTAGAGCTCATTTTTGTTTTATTCAATTTAAATACTCCTCTTGGTTTAACTAAGACAAATTCTAGATTTATAAAGTTAAAATAAGTGAAATTTTGCATCATAGATAATGTTCTATATTTGAAATATGCTAGTAGAATTTTACTAAAATGTTTGTTGAAAGATGATGCAGAAAGAACTATGTAGGAATTTGATGAAGGTGACTGTTGTGGACATTTGTACCAAAACACCACTGCTAACAAGATCCTTAGAGGTGGTTTTTACTCGCTTACCCTTTTCCATGATGTCCATAAGAGAGTAACCTCTTGCCACAAATGCCAAATATTTGAGGGAAAAATAAAACTATTGCCCCTGCCTTTAAAACCTATATATGTTGAAAACCCTTTTCAATAATGGGGTTTGGATTTCATTGGAGAAATCCATCCACACCCTCTGCCTAACAAAAATGGATCCCCATAGAAACTCACAATTTTACCAAATGGATTGAGGCCACAACTTCTAGAATACCAAATGATGCTGTAATTATCAAATTTCTAGAAACCAATATCTTGTCAAGATTTGGATCTCCAAATAAGCTCATTACAGATAATGTTGCAACCTTTAAACCAAAGAAAATGGTATATTTATGTAGCAGATATCATAATACTTTGGGTTATTGAACTTCTTATTACCCTCAGGATAATGGGTTAGTAGAATCTTAAAATAAAATTTTGGTCAACATCATCAACAATATGCTAGAAGGCAACAAAAATTCATGGAACAACAAGAAAATAAATGCACTTTGGGTTGATAGGTTTACTACAAAGAAATCAATTGGAATGTCACCATAACAATTTTCTTATGGGATGGATGTTTTTTTTCCATCTTCTTTAGGAGTTCTAGTTATGAAAATAATTCAAGAATTGCAGGTTGAACCAAATGATACTCAGAGAAGGATAAAGTAGACCATTCAACTATAGTAATCCAGGGAAGAAGTCTATAATAAAAAATAGGTTATCCATGAGAATTTCAAAAAGAGTTTTGACAGAAGAACCAAAGAAGATGACTTCAATTTGGGTGACAATGTTATAAAGTGGAATTCCAGAAGAGAAGACAAAGGAAAGCATGGAAAATTTGACAATCTATGGAAATGAAAATATATCATCTATGAATTTAAAGATCACAATTTTCTCAAATATTTGGATGGAACAAAGATGCCTGGTGGACTTGTGAATGGTAGGATGCTGAAGCATTATTTCTCACAAGAATAGAGATTTTTATTATATCAATTCATTGTAAATACCATTGCATTTAGTATTTTGATTGGGTGACCAATTCACAGAAGTTGAAAGACGCAAAGAAGGCCCTGAGATTTTGATTTATATGCTACCATAATTATGTTGGCAATATGACTCTTATGGTTGCATATGTTGTCCTTGATGGAAAATATCTTGAAAATGATGAAGTATATGACTTCGAGAAAAGCACAGTGGTTTTGCAGAAGGTCTAGCAGAAGAAAAGTATAATTCCAACATAAGATGGTTAATATTCATAAATAAAGGTTCTATACGTGATTTTGTGCAGGCCAAGTCATGTATACATGCAGACAAGAACGATCCAAGTCATGTATGCATTTTTCGCTCTAAATTTACGATACCACGAGGAATTACCATGGTTTTAGCCCACAATATTAAGCGCGATGTCATCTATTTGATTCCGTCCAAGAATACCATCGACAATTGTGTCGTTTTGGCTCATGGTATGGATAAAGGCTAAACCTATATAAGGAGAATAATATCATAGTGCAAAATAGCATGCCTGAGTAAGGGTTTGAACTCAATTCTTCTCTGTGAAGTATATCTGCATGAAATGGGTTCTGTTTATTGGAAAATTTGAAATTTTGATGCACCCATGGATACAATGATGGATGATGATCTCTAGACCTGAAATGATTATGTATTTTCTTGATCTATTGATGAGATGTTTGGATCTGTGACCTCACGCATGTTTTTTGAAGTAAAGTGAAGAAATTTGGGTAATTCTATTGATCTAAAACTTTCTGCAGAACTAATATTTACAGATTTATACTTTGGTTTGTCATGGTGAGGGTGCATATACACGCGGGTTTGTTTCAGCTAAAGCGCATATAGAAGTCAAGGTTTTCTGAAGCTTGATGAAGAGGCCATCTATTTATTGTTGCTATATTTCTGTTTTCTATCAATTAAGTCTTCATGTAGATCTGGGTTGTTTGAATAATGTATATGTTGCTAAGTTGAATATGTACAAATACGATTTATGAGTGATTAAATATGATTAATGATGCTCACTGAATAAGGTTTCTGCAAATAAGAAATTATATATGACTCAAAGACTCATATCTCTTTCTGATATTGATCCTATGGAAATTTAGTATTCACAGATCTATATGCAGGTTGGTGTGTGGGAAAGTGCGTATACATGCAGGCTCAGTAAAGCGAAGTAGCGTATGCATTTAAAATAATGAATGATGAGGGTTGAAATTGTTTCTCCATGTTGATTTTCAAATTTTGGTTTATTACTATGTTCTAGTTACAGTGATCTCACTACTCTATTTGAAGTTTGGGTTAAGTTTATTGGTGTTGATCTTTATGCTAAGTTGTGTTGGAGCTGTTGGATCCAGCGTAAAAATTTATGAAACGTGGTATGCAGTGAGTTTGAAGGTTGAAGCCTTCAGTGTGGAAGTAGAATTTTCCTTCCAGTAGAAGCTGGTGTTCTGATAAGGGGGTTGAAGCACCCTTCCAGTAGTGGCTGGTAAACAAGATCAGGGGGTTGGAGATCCCTTCCAGTGGTAGTTGTAGAACGAGAGAAGGTTGCAACCTTCTCGCATGTAGATGCTTGCATACTAATATGAGTCTGCATTAGTAAAAAATTGTAAGAAGTTCTCTATATAATAAATATTGAAGACAGAGATGACAAAAATGGTGGTTTTCTTCTGAATTGAGTTTCCACCTTAAATCTTCATGTTCATGTGTGATGCTCTTGTGTGATGATTTATTTTTTATTACTTCACATATTTATTGCTTTAATTTATGATGCATAACTTATGGGTTGGGTTAAATAACGTTTCTGAAATTTTATCTAAACAGTAAATTTATCTAATTATACACAATTTTCTGTTAGTATAGCTGCGTATATACACTAGTTGGGCTAATCAAAATTGTGTATAGAAATCAGTAAGAGAAAAGTAAAATATTGTGATTATTGTAAATAATGATTCACCCCCCCTCTGAGTATTTTTCCCAACAATTAGTATCATAGTAGGTCCTTCTAAAGAAGATTAATTGCTAGAAGGAAGATCATATAAGATTAGCAATCATGATGGGACAACATCTATGAGGCATCCACTTTTCAACAGAAACAATTTAATGTTCTAGAAGACAAGGACAAGATCCTGTCTTCAGTATCTTGGAGCAGATGTATGAGCTATAGTTGAAGGCAGCTATCAACATCCGACCTCAGTTCTAGCAAATCCAACAGCAAGGAAGAACTATGAAACCAATGCAAAGGCCATCAATGCATTATTGGGGAGTCTCATCGAATCAGAAACTGTCAAAGTTATGAAGTTGAATAGAAAAAAGGAGATATGGGACAGAATAATTCTGAGCTATGAAGGTGATTCCAAGGTATATAGCGCTAAACTCCAAACTCTTAGAATTCAATATGAAAAACTCAGAATGCACAATTAGGAAAGCATTACTAGTTTCTATTTACATCTAGATGAGATTGTAAATCTTATGAGAAATATGGGTGAAACTATAAGTGACACCACTCTAGTAGACAAATTTTAAAGATCTCTAACTCCTAAATTCGAGTCAAAAGTGTCTCCTATAGAAGAGAAACATGATCTACAAACTCTTATTATTGTTCAACTTCATGGGATTTTGACTGTGTGTAAAATGAGGAAAGGAGGTCCGTCTGAATTCAAAGAACTTTCTTTTAGAGCTAGTGAAAAAGGAAAGGAAATGAAAGAACAAGAAGGATGAGGGTATGTATCAGAAGAAGATGAGATAAATTTTGTAAAGAAACTACAACTTGGCACTGGAAGATTCAGAGGTAAGCTTGCTTTCAAATGTTTTTCTTGTGTAAGAGTTGGTCATTACGCTGTTAAATGTCCTCATAAAGATAATCATGAAAAGGGAAAGGAGATAGCAAAAGGTAATAAGAAACATTTTATGAATAGAAAAATATATTATACCCATGAAGATAGTGATGGTGTATTATATAGTGAAGAAGGAGAATCTAATCAAGATATTAGACTACTCATGGAATTTGAAAAGGACACTATTGAGTCTAAAGATACTTTTATGGATTCTTTAGAAGAAAATGATTTTCTTGAAGAAATCAATCAACTCAAAATAGTTTTGGCAGAAAAAAAAATAGCCATAGATACTCTAAAGAATCAACTTATAGAAAAGGAGAAGCACAATGAGAAATTAGAATGTGAAATAGTAATTCTAAGAAATGAAATTGAGAAAGTGAAAACTTTAATTCTTAGATTGTCTAAAGGATATGAAACCTTAGATGAAATTATCAAGGTGAAATTCTCTCCTCTTATAAATATTGTTCTTGGATATATCACTGAATATTCTCACTCTTCAGCAACAAGCTATCTAAATGCCGAGGTAAATCATGACCACTTCAATTCAAGAATGAAAAATAACATAAATTAACAGGTAAAAACCAATAGAAGGTTCCATGATCGCAGAAATTTCTTCTTTAATGGTTAGTGCTTCTCATGTCATAATTTTGGTCATAAAGGTGCTCAATGTGTTGCATACAAAACCATCATGACTAGAGAAGTAAGAAAGCAAAGAAATGATACTGGAATAAAGAAGAACATTTATAACAACTTTTCTCCTCTTCAAGATGAAATTGAATGTTCTTATTGAAATAAATTTGGACATGAAGAATCTGAATGCAAATGAAAACTTGAGCTAAAATAACATACACCCACAAACTCCAAGGTATGAAGAAAGACAGATTTACAGGTAGAAAGCTGTGGTATAGATTTATTTGCAGAAGGAGAATAAAATCAATGGTACAATAAAATCAATGGTACATTGATAGCTGATGCTTGAAACACATGACGAGTGATAAAAACAAACTCCTCTCATACAATGCTTTAGAGAAGGAAAATAATGTTACTTTTGGAAATGACTCTCCTGCTATCATTAATGGTAAAGGTTATGTTTTTCTCTGAAGGAAAAGGTGAAAGATAAAAATGTTATATATGTGGATGGACTAAAGAATAACTTGTTGAGTGTGAGTCTAATGTGTGATCAAGGAAATGAAGTTGTATTTAGTTCAAAATAATGTAGAGTTCATGAACTTGACAGATGAAAAAGCATAATAAAAGGAACTAGAACTCCAAGCAATCTATATATATTGAAATGTGGCCAAGAGAAATGATATTTAGGTAAATCTACAGAAAATTGGTTATGGTATAGAAGATTGGGACATTTGAGATTCTCTCAAATAAGGAAATCTATGAGACTCAAAGATGTTCGTGATCTATCCAATATCACTCTGCCTAAAAGTACCATATGCAAATCATGCCAATTTGGTAAGAAAACTAGGGTTCAATTCAATGCCAAATAAGGATGAGCGAGTATCTGTCATTAAAAATAATATATCTATCATTATTTAAAATTGTTAGGAAGGTATTAAAATTGCACAATACTTCAATTATTAGAGCTTCAAATAGTGTTCCAATGATGTTAATAATAATAGCTAATAAAAACTTCTCTTAATTTTAATTCTATGCTTTATATTCCTTACCATATTGATTTCAATTGCCAGAAGCATAGACTCATAACTGCTAACCTCATTATGGTTTCTATTCCCATTACTAAAATTAAATCTTTTTAATAGATATTCCATTTTTCTAAATTCAATATGGATTATAGGAGTGGGTTACTCTCTTTAATGACAACTTCATGTAATGGAAACCTGCACTTCAATCCTAACTCAATTTAAAAATTTACCCTTAATACCTAGTAACATGATTGTAAAGTTGGAAACACACACACTTTAATTATAATTCTAATAAACCTTAGCTATATGGTTATATCATACCTTATAATTTCTTTGGTCATAACCCCTTGAAGGAGATAACAACAAGAGATTTAAATAGAAATTATTCCACAAGAACTACCTATTACACCTAGGGAGAGTGAGAGTTTCTTCCAATTTATTAAACAATTTACCCATTCAAACAACATAAACAACTCTATATTTAGCACCTCAATGAATATTACACTCAATCATAATATCCTGATAGTGAAAATTATCAAAATTTAGAAGTCATCCTATATTTATTATAGTCAATAAATTTTGTAGATAATATCAAATAGTAGCTAAATAACCATTCTAAAAGAATCTTTAGTAAGAAGATTCAAATTTAAGAGACATATACACATAATTTCAAATAACAAGAATTATTATTGATATACTCTCCTTGCATTACCAAATGAAAAACCTTGAAAATAATCTTTTTCCACCATGAGTCTTCTCCACAGGTTCTCCCTTGAGCACAAATCCTCTTCCCACTAGAACCAACAACCTTTTTTTATTTAAGAAAAAAAATATTCTTTAAATTTCACTTTTTTTAGGAAGTTTCTTTATTTACCCTTCTCTCAGTGTTTTTTACCACACTCAGTGATTCAATATATTTTTCTCTCCCAATTTTACCAAATCATACTAATCCACTGCTATGTATTCACTCCAATGTATTTCAAGAGTAATCAATGGAAGTTTTTTTTTCTGAATTATTTTTCCTCAAGTATCCAATATTACCAAATCATACTAATACACTCCTATGTATTTTTATGTATTTTTAGGAGTAATTAATTTAATATTTTTTCTGATTTATTTTCCCCCAAGGATCCTATTAAACTCAAATTATTTCCCAAGGAAACCATCTAGATTACTTTATTACTCAATTTTGTTATTTACATCACCATGCTGAATTTCAGTTCAAGTTTCCTATGGATTTTTAGCCATTGTACTACAAATAGTTCATGCTAAATAAAACAATATTTACATAAACATAGAGGAGTATTACACTAAGAGAATAGTAAAGGCTATGAAGTACTTTGCAATCAATGAACTCTAATTAATTGTAGATTTCAAGAATATTTCAAAATTTGAGAGGCACGAGAGAAGGGTCAAACAATTCACTTTAGGAATTCCTAATAGACATAAGACTGCCACTTTGGAGCTACCAGTGAAAAAGAAAAAGATACAATAACATTAAGGTGTGTTTAGTAGTATAGTGAAAAATAGTGAGAATAAAAACTAAGAGAAAGTTGAGGAAGGAAGGAAAGTAAATAAGTTTTTTTTCTGTTTTTATGTAAAGAAGTATTTAATTTTTAATGGATATGTAAGCTAAATATATTTTTTAATAGTTGGTATCTAAGACTAAAATATATTTTAAGAATATGTAAAATTTCTTAAAAATTTGAAAAATATAATAACTATATTTAAATCTAATTATGATAATATGTTTGATATAATTTTAATAACAAATAAAAAATATATTTTTAACAATATTGTACTAAATTTTGTATAAATGGAAATACAAATTATTATATGGATATACCAATATATAAAACAAGTTAGAATATATCACATTTAGATATAAAACATTTAAGTTTTACATATAACATATGTGTATAAATATCGATGCAAAATTTAAAGTGTACTCATTACATATTGTTTTCCAATATTTATAAATTCTCAAATATTATTAGTAATTCACATAAATTAGGTGCATATTATTCGTTATTTTTCTTATTTCAAAGGTACAACCCTCTTAGAAATATAGATATATGGTTAATGGTGTCAATAGAAAATATGTCACTTGCAAGAATTGAACTTTATTGGGGAGGATTAGATTTTTCCCTCCCTAAAATCTAAAATAACCTCAATCTACATGCCATTTGTCTTCCTTATATTTAAGAATTTTAGAATAACATGAATAAAGTTACATAATTCTAGATTAATGTGAATACATTCACATAAGTTTAGGTGACTTTAACATCTCAGGTATGGAAATTCTAGAGTAATATTAATAACGTCAAATAATTCTAGAATAATATGAATAAAGTCCAATAGCTTCAATTGACTTCAACATCTAGCGTATGGAAATTTTAGAATAATCACGGGTTCTAGATCGTTTCAATTATAACTGGTAAATCAAGGTGTAGTATTTTCTTGTTTGTTGTAGCCATAAACATTTGTAACAACAATTAGAAGCTTGCCTTTGTGAACAAATTGAAGAAAAGTTTCAATAATTTGTATGATCCTTGTGTTACTTATATCACTTCTTGTCATGCTCATATGAATTAATTGATGAAGTATTTCATGTTGTCCTAGTACCATTGCTAATAAAATAAAATTTTACAATTTCTACAATATTGATTCACCCCCTTCTTAGTATTGTCTTGGTTTCTAACATATGTGTGGTCATCCACTTTCATCAATAAATTCAATAGTTGCCAAGTATTCCCTCCTAGAACCAAGGTTATCCACCCTAACTTGGGCTTGATCTAAGTCCTATCATACCATAGCTATCCTATGCCTTCTATGTGGTGTGCCATCCTCTTCAAGATAAAAGTTTAATATGCTTTGAGAATTACAAATAGTTTGGTTAGCCATTGTGACTCTATTTTATTATTAATCAATTAATGTTACCCCTATGGCCAACAATACTTGGAGCAAATGACATGCACTACAAAGTCTCTAAGAGATTCAAGAAGCAAACCAACTAAAAATGGACCTCTTGAAAGGTAAAACTCTTGAGGGAAGGAAACACCCAATTACCTTGGAATAAAAAAGGAATAGAAAAGTTGCTACCCCAACCTCCCAAAATTTATCTTAGATAGTGAAATTGACCTCACTTGAGCTAATGGTCACCCTAAACTAATACTAATATGGTGATTTACATCTGCCTCATGTATTGTGGGGACATCCCACCCACAATAACGTAGTTAAGATTTCACTTAAGATCTCTAGAAGATAGACCAAACCTCTCTAGAGGTTTCTCAAAGTGAGTTGTATTTCTCTCAAAAAAATTCCCTTCTAACACAAACAATTCATGGACCCAGTGGCCTAAGACACTAGATGTCACTCCATAGATTCCCAATATGATAGCATGATTCACTTTTGTGTGAGAGGAGGTTTTCAACAAGTGTATGATATGAAAATGGATTTATAGTATTCTTTAGTAGATCTAGTTTTAGTTTTATAGTCTTGAATAGTTTCCTTTATAAACCATACTCAAAGTCTCTTATTTTGCTACAACCAACAAATGTCTAATATATTTTATAAAATTTTAAGTGAATTAAAAAATATATTAGATTTTAAGTGAATTAAAGAATATAATAAGTTTATTATTTAAACAATGGAAAAGGAAAATGAGACAACTATGAAAATTAGAAAATCAAATTAATATAATAGTTTTAGCATAAAATCGAATGAGTAATTAAAAGAATAATTCCCATGAAAGGAAAAACTAAAAGGTGTTCATGGAAGTAGTAGCCCATTAAGAGTTACAAGATTTCTATAAAAAAAAAATATTTGGAAAATAAATGCACAAAGTTGCATGCAGTTAAAGGTTGAATAAAAAGGCTTTGAGACTTCTCTTTTCTCTTAAAGACATGATTTCCTTGAGGATGGAGGGAAAGAACAAGCCCATGAGCATGGAGGATAAATGGAAACCATAAATTCACATGGTGGGCTAAAAAAGAAATTATAGGAGTAAGGATAAAGATAACTAGGATCATATCTGGGCTATTTAGTGGAGTGAAATGAAAATGGAAGACAACATGAATTTTAGTCAAAGAATATGGTGTGAGAAGAATGAAGCCAAGCCTTGGGTTTCAATCTCATGCAATAACATTAAATCAACACTCAACATAGATACTTTCTTTATTTTAAGGAAATTAATTGAACTTTAATTGAGACTCAAAAGCTTTTCCAAATTGGTTTTATTGAATTTATTTGGCTTAAGTACTGTAGATGTTAATATTGGTTAATTTAGGAAATCCTTTTAAGTCGAAAGCCCTTCACTCCATTACTAAATTTCCTACATTTTCCAAAATTTAATTTAGTTTCTTAAATAAAAATCTGAAATTCAAGGAAAATACTTTCCATTGTAAAAAATCCAACATGAAATTGAAAACAAGGGAAGAAGGAAGAAGAAAGTGGAAATAGTTTGGGAAAAAGAGGGACATTGAGAACCACTTTTAAATTAAGGAAAGGAATATGTACTAAAGCAATTACTTTATTAAATGAAGGAAAGAAACATGGACTAAAGCAATTATTGTGAAAGAATAGTAAATCTGATGGAATGGAACTTTTATAAATTGTAGATTTCAGGAATATTTCAAAATTTCAGAGGCAATAAATTGTAGATTTCAGGAATATTTCAAAATTTTAGAGGCAATAAATTGTAGATTTCATAAATATTTCAAAATTTTGGAGGCAAGAGAGAGAGGTAAAACAATTGATTTTTCTCTAGGTTGCAAGGTTTTGAGATTTTCTAGAATATCCAATAAGCATAAGAATGTCCTTTTGGATTGATGAGCTAAACAAGAAGAATATAAGATAAGAGTATGATGTGTTTGGTAGAATGGTGAAAAAGAGCGTGAATATAAAAAAGAAAAGAAGGTTGTGGAAGGAAAAAAAGTAAAGAAGATTTTTTGTTTTTATGTAACTAAATATTTACTTTTAGTTGATAAGAAAAAAAAATATATTTTTTAATAGTGGATAGCTAAAAGTAACATATCTTTTAAGAATATAAATATTTCCTAAAATTTAAAATGTATAATAATATATTTTAAATCTAATTATAAAAATGTATTTGATATAATTTTAATAACAAATAAGCAATACATTTTTAGCAAGTGTATTAAATGTTGTATAAATAAAGATACACTTCATTATATCTATTATAGGGATATACAAGGATATCAAATAAGTTAGAGTATATCACAATCGAACATAAAAATTATATATAATAAATTTATGCAACTTTTAAAATTACTCCACATATATTGTTATATCACAAATAGATATAAAATTTACATATATAAATCTATGAAAATTACATATAATAAATTTATACAACCTTTAAAATGTACTCCATATTGAGTACATATTGTTATATCACAAATAGATATAAAGTTTACATATAATAAATATATGCAACTTTTAAAATGTACTCCATGTTAGGTACATATTGTTTTGCCATTAACATATTATTTAAAATAATCCTAATGGACAGATTACTTGTCTTGCTTACATTTATAAAATAATTTAAATAAAATCAAAGAATTCTAGAATAATATGAATGAAGTCAAATATATTCAAGTTACTTCAACATTTAGCCTTCGGAAATTCTAGAATAATATGATTAAAATCAAATAAGTTTAGGTGACTTCAATCATTAAATTGAAAATAATCTGAGTAAAGTCAGTTAAGTTTAGGTGACTTCAATAATTAAATTGAAAATAATCTGAGTAAGGTCAGTTAAGTTTAGGTGACTTCAAAGTCTCAATTGAGGAAATTAAATTGAAAATAATATGAGTAAAGTTAAATAATTTTAGGTGACTTCAAAGTATCGATTGAGGAAATTAAATTGAAATAGTGTGGAGAATGAAATTCTAGAATAATATGAGTAAAGTCAAATAAGTTCTGGTGACTTCAAAGTCTGAATTGAGGAAATTAAATTGAAATAGGGTGTGGAGAATAGTAATCACGAGTCGGAAATACATTAGACCAACCCAATTAAATAAGAAATGTTATTGTCAACCATATATATTTAAAACATTAATAAAATAATATTTATTTATTTCTGAGGAATGTGTGTGGCCTGGTCTGACAAGGAGGCTAACGGGCCTCGCCAATATAAAGAGCAGAGGGGTGCTTGAAGTTTGAAGATCACAAAAGGTCTAGAGCCCGTTGAGCTGGTGGTTGTGTTGGTGGTAAAACCAACTGCAGGACACTGAGGTCCCCTTTGTATTGTAGTCAGTTGGAGATATTTCTTTCATACATGGCTTGCCTTATCGTTCGGCCCCAGGTTACAGTAAAGTATACGAAGCTTTTCATCGACGGAGAGTTTGTAGATTCAGTTTCAGGTATTTTTCTTTATCGACTGTTCACTATTTAAAAATCAAACTGTGATTATTTGTGCTCATTTATTGTTGTGATGTTGCAGGGAAAACGTTTGAGACTTTGGATCCCCGAACAGGGGACGGGATAGCCAGCGTATCAGAAGCTAGACAAGAAGATGTGGATCTGGCTGTGAAAGCCGCTCGTAAAGCATTCGATAAAGGCCCATGGCCTCGCATGTCTGGCTATGTAATAATTCTTTTTCGTGCTGTGTTTTATAGTTTTCTCTAGACTGTATGGATTGTCCAGATTTGAGTGATTTATATGGATTGTAGATGAATTTGATAAGGAAAAATATGGAGGGTTTAAATTTAATAAACATTAAGTAATCCACAAATTCAGATATTCTTGAAATAAATTAGAATATGAAATGTGAAGTTTTACAACTATGGCCTTTACATTTCTTAGGATTAGCTTGCTGTGGGTTCAGGAAAGAGGGAACGTCCTTCATAAGTTTGCGGATCTGGTGTCCCAAAACAGCGATGAGCTCGCAGCTCTGGAAACTTTTGACAGTGGGAAGCCACTGGATATGGTTCGGATGCTGGATTTATCATCCTGTATTCAAATTCTACGGTATTATGCTGGTGAGATATCTTGGTTGAAAATTTAAGTTTTTCTTTTCTCATAATTAGGATGAGTTTAGGTTTAGGTTATTTTTATGGTAATTAGGTGGAGTTTATTTTTAGGGTTAGGTTGAGGTTATTTTTATGGTAAGTAGGTTGAGTTTATTTATAAAGTTAATGAATTGAGTTTTTTTTTTAATTTGGAGTGATGTTTTTTAAAATTGTGATTTTGTTTCTGGTTATTGTATTAGTTTCTCTTATTTACATAATGGTACATAGTGACAATTTAGTTGGAGGTGTAGATGTATTTTCTTATTCAACCTAATCTTGAGAGGAAACTTCTTCTTTCGCCTTAAAACTAAAATCAAATAACCTATTTTGTAAACTCATGAAATTGTTTTTTTGCCATCCTGAGAATTTTTTATATTTATATTTGAATAATGTTGTAATCCAAACGGCTGCATCTGGATAGTGTTGTACTCCAAATGAGCATCTGGTCTTCAAGATTTTGATAAATTTATGTCTATGAATATGAATACATGATCTGGATAGTGTTGTACTCCAAATGATCATTTGGTCTTGAAGATTCTGATAAATTTCTGTCTATGAATATGTATACATGTAGTCTTTACAGATTTAAATTTTTATCTATGAATATGTGCAGGATCAGCTGATAAGATCCATGGCCTAACGTTAAAGATGGATGGACCTTATCAGGCTCATACTTTGCATGAGCCTATTGGAGTTGTTGGTCAGATAATACCGTGGAACTTTCCATTGGTGATGTTTTTCACTAAGGTCGCTCCTGCATTGGCCTGCGGATGTACTGTGGTTATCAAATCTGCAGAGCAGACTCCCTTAACTGCATTGTATTGTGCACAATTAGCTCGAGAGGTATTTATATTTTTATCATTTTAATAGTGTCAATTAGTGAGTGAGTTATTCGTATTTTTATCATTTTAATAGGGTCAATTAGCCAGTGAGGTACTTATATTTTTATCATTTTAATAGGTTCAAGATACTGCACATCCAATCCAATACTTTTTTTAATGGGAATTGGTCTTTCCATAATTTGTAATTGCAGGCAGGAATACCTCATGGGGTTCTTAATGTGCTCTCTGGTTTTGGTGAAACTTCTGGTGCTGCCATGAGCAGTCATATGAATATTGATAAGGTAAATTGATATATTAATGACAAATGCTATGATATTTTTTATTTAGAAATCCTTAATTAATTGTATATGAAAGTGAAGGACTATGAAAACTTTAAAACTTAATATTGGATTGTACTCAGATATCATTTACAGGGTCAACTCAAGTTGGCCGACTTATTATGGAGGCTGCTGCAAAGAGCAACTTGAAGCCTGTGACATTAGAATTGGGTGGAAAATCCCCTCTGATTGTTATGGAGGACGCTGATATTGATAAAGCAGTGGAACTTGCCCATCTAGCAGTATTTATCAATATGGTGACTATACCGACCAGATGCTTCATCAAGCATATTAGATTGAGTAAATGGTATTGCGTGAGTATGCTGTTTTGATATTTCTGTGATCAAATATCTGCAGGGACAACTCTGCTTAGCAGGATCGAGGGTTTTTGTTCAAGAAAGTATTTATGACGAATTTGTGAAGAAAGCAGTGGAAAGAGCAAAGAAGCAAGTGGTTGGAGATCCTTTCAAGGCTGGAGTCTATCAAGGTCCTCAGGTAAACAATGCGTGCACTCGCTCATAGAATGCATTGCCTTATTTAGCATTAGCAAATTTATGAAAATGTATGCAGCAACTTTTCTTAAAACAACAATTGCTAAGAGCTCCACCAATCAAGATTTTCTGAGAGGTCAGTTTTAATTACTGTTTCTAAATTTTGGGTGGAATACTGGAGTAATAGGTTTGATACTCAGTAATTTTGACATAAGTTTTTAATATTTATAAGGTTTAGAAGTAGCAACTTGTGATTTAAAGCATGAGAGTGCCTTAGGGCAGTGAGAATCCAACCATCATCAGGACATACATAAAAAATAATTGTATCATCTCATGTCCCTGCGACGGAGAAGAAAGTAATTCCAATAGCTATACTGTTCCCTTATTAAAATCAAAAATGAAAAAGAAAAAGGTCGGTTACCTGATTGAGTATACACAGAACAAATGAAAGAAACATTTTGATTCCAGATAAAGGACAAAGATTGTTTCATTTTCCATCCATTCTATCTCCAAGTAATTCCAATAGCTATACTGTTCCCTTGTTAAAATCAAAAATGAAAAAGAAAAAGGTCAGTGACCTGATTGAGAACAAATGAAAGAAACATTTTGATTCCAGATAAACGACACAGATTGTTTCATTTTCCATCCATTCTATCTCCTTAGTTTATATAATAAAAAGGACATCTCTGTTTCTTCATTATTTATATGAAAATTATTTAGATTATTATTATTATATGTAATCGTTTGTGTTTTTGCATTACAGATCGATAAGATGCAATTTGAAAAAGTGTTGAAATATATTCAATATGGAAAAGAGGAAAGAGCCACTTTATTAACAGGTGGTAATTGCTTGGATAGTCAAGGATTTTACATTGAGCCTACAATATTCGGTGATGTTCAGGTAGTATGAATTTAATTTATATTTTATTAATGTTATATATATATATATATATATATATATATATATATATATTGAAATATTATGTATATTTTTTAATTATGATTTTGAAATATATTATGCAGGATGATATGAGAATTGCAAAAGAAGAAATATTTGGACCTGTTATGTCCATTTTGAAATTTAAGTAAGAATTTATAATATTATTATATAGTAAAATAATTTATAATTTTAAAATGTATTTTTAATATTTTTTTAATTATAATTATAATGTTTAAAGTATTTTCAAATTTAAATTATTATTGTTTTTTGTAATGCAGGACTATAGAAGAAGCAATAGAAAGAGGAAATAAAACCATTTATGGCTTGGCAGCTGCAATTGTTACTCAAAATATAGATGTGGCTAATACATTTGTTAGATCTCTTCGTGCTGGAGTGATATGGGTAAATTGTTACCTTGCAGGTAGTGTAGATTGTCCAATTGGAGGATATAAGATGAGTGGAATTGGAAGAGAATATGGATCTTATGGTCTTGAGAGTTATTTACAGGTCAAATGTGTTATTACTCCTCTCCAAAATTCTCCTTGGTTATAAGGACTTTTGCCTCTAGAGTCTAGTATGGAAGAGATATCTCTCCATCACAATGTGGAAGAGATGTTGCTATGTCATAATTAAAATAAAATCCCCTCTTAGCTCTTTTGTCTCCACTTTTTAATAGCCATTGTTTTTCCATGGTATTGTTCTTTAATGTAGCCCATTTAAAGGCATAAAATTCCATGGAATTTACAATAGGCGTCATGTCATGTCATGTAAACAGTAGCAGTGTTGTGACTTTGCTAATGAAGAATAAAGTTGTCTTTGATGTAGTTTAAATTTGCGTGAGTAAAGTGAACCATGAAGTTTTTTTCAATGTAGTTTAACTTTTTCACTGCAAGGCTAAGCATGGACATTACTTGAAGTATCTTCAATGGTATGTATGTACTTAGTGCTTCATTTTACATATAATGTGTATATCATGCAAAAATAAAATTTTGAAACTATAAGAATAATTTGATATCTGTTTTGAAATATTACTAGCTCCTAGTCAAACAATTGATAACTCTATGAGAAGGTATAGGTCTAGACCAAAACTTTTGAATAACAATATACAATGAAAAGGGATGATAGATAAGATTCCTAATAATGACATAATTCTATTCCAAAATCATCTCCAACAACATTTTCATTTCCTTCAAGTGTATTTATTTTTTTATAATGTTTTTCATTGTTTAATTTTTTTTGTAATATGAGATATAATTGCAATCAAACTTTCATTTCAAATTTAAATTTTACAAAATTTTGAAATTTCAATTTTATGAAAGTAAAATAGAAATATAAGAATTTGAATTAAATTAACTTCCTTTATATTTTTAAAATTAACTTTTATTTAAATTCATAAATTTATTTAAATTAAAATAATATAATTAAAATTAATAAAATAATAAATAAATTTATATAGCATTATATAGTGAAAGGGACGATAAATAAAAATAGAAAGAAAGAGAAATGTATTTTAGAAAATAGTTTCCAACAAAATTTTTATTTTATAGAACTAAATTTATTTTTTATAATTTTTTTTCCAATGAGCAAAATTTAAATTTTTATAACTTTTTCTATTGTTTAAATTTATTTGCAATATGATAATTTTTTTTTCTTTTAAGTGGTATGTTCTCATAGATTACATAGGGCTTTGACAAGTGGCATATTTAGTAGCAATCAAATTTTAATTTCAACTTTTGAAATAGAAATTTTATAGAATTAAAATAGCAATACTCAAAGTTAAATTAAATTATTTTTTCTATACTTTTTCAAATTACCTTTTATTTATATTTATAAATATATTTTAATTTAAAATGGTTCTAGATCCATCCTAACTCACATCTACCAAGTCTCTAGAGATATCAAATCTATTGAGATGCAAATCTCTTTTAGAGTGGAAAGAGATTTTCTCTTGGTGCTTAGTAAATCAATAGTTAAGAAGGATGCACTCTAGTTTATGTTATAATATTATGTGGAGTACAAGAATTACATAATTTTGAACTATTTTTACTTTTAAATGAATTTATAAATTTACATGTTTATAAGTTAAGTTAACTTTGCTCAATTCTTTTAGAGGGAGATAGAGTACCTACACCTTTAACCTTTATCTCATAAATAAGAGATTAAAAATGTTTAAAGACATTACAAATTAAATAAAACAAATGCAACACACAAACGTGAGACAGAGCTCACACGAATTTTCATTAGCTGAATGACAACATTACATATTTATACCATAGGCACTCACCTAATCTTCCTAAGTTTGGGGCAACCATCCTGAACTGCTAGACCTAAACTCTAATTATAAAACTCTCGTTCAAAAAACCATAACCACTGCTATTTCTACATTATTCTAGATTATTCTCACATCCTCCCTTAATGGAGAAATGGATTTTCTACAACACCTAATTTACTTCTAAAAACTTCAAACTTGAGTTTAACAAGAGGCTTATATCAGCCATATTATCCTTGGTATTACAAAATACTAAATCAATTTCATTTGATTCAATCTTCTCTTGTACAAAGTGGTATTGCAGCTCAATATGTTTTGATCTGGCATGATATATTGGATTGCATGCTAATTTGATAGCACTTTTATTATCACAATTTATGCATATTGAACCACTTTTCTTCTCTTCAAGATATAGAAGAATTCTCTGCAACCAAACAGCTTCATGGTTGAAATTTGTCAAAGCTTTGTACTCAAATTCTGTTGATGATAAAGAAACAGTTGGATGTTTCTTACTACTCCATGACACAACCCCTAATCCTATATCAAATTCATAACGAGAGGTAGATCGTTTATCATCAGGATTTCCTACCCAATCTGAATGAGAAAAACCTGTCAATGCAACATCAGATTCATCAGTATACATAATACCTAAATTGATTTCTCCTTTTAAGTATTGGAGAACTTTCTTTGTAGCGTTCGAGTGATTTCATGAAGGCTTAGCCATAAACTAGAGATGCTGACTGATTATGCAATGTCTCGTCTCGTAGTCGTGAGATAGTTCAGACTTCCCAGCAACTGACGATATAAAGTTCCATTTTCCTCTTTAGTTCCATCTTCTTTGTACAACTTTGCATTCTATTCTAAGGGAGTTGACATAGCTTTACAATCACTCATATTGAACTTTTTAAGAATTTCCTTTGTGTATTTCCTTTGAGTGATCAATGTTTTACGAGGCTGTCTCCATACCTCAATTCCTGAAAAGTAATGCAATTCACCCAGATATTTCATTCCAAATTCCTGAGACAACTGAATTTTAATTTCTCCAATTAACTTGTAAGCACTCCCTATGATAATGAGATCATCCACATATAAAGATATTAAAGAAACATTTCCTTCTTCATATTTCTCAACATACAGGTTAGGATCATTTTTGCTTTTCACAAACCCATTCTGGTGAAAGAAGGTATGAATCTTGTCATACCATGATCTCAGCGCCTGTTTCAAACCATATAAAGCTTTTCTTAACCTGTAGACTAGATTCTCCTGTCCCTGTTTGACAAACCCTTCAGGTTGAACCACATAAACTTCTTCCTTTAAATCACCATTGAGAAAAGCAGATTTGACATCCAATTGATGTATATTCCAATTATGTTTTGTAGCTAAGGAAATCAGTACTCTAACTGTATTCAATTTAGCTATGCGTGCAAAATTATCTTCATAATCAATTCCCTCCCATTGAGCATATCCTTTTTCAAATAATCTCGCCTTAAATTTATCAATGCTACCATATGCTTTAAATTTAGATTTATACAACCATTTGCCTCCAATTGGAACATTGTTTTCAGGGAGTTCAACTAATTCCCATGTTTGATTTTTCATAAGAGATTCATATTCATCATTCATAGAATTTCTCCATTGTTCATGCTCTTTAGCTTGTTAATAATCAACTGTTTCTACAACATTCATGATATTAGACATCAAAGCATAATCTCTATACCTTGCAGGAAGCTGGGTTTGTGAGGTTGACCATCTTGGTTCTACAATACCTGTTGGAGTTCCATCCATGATTCTCCTGCTTTGAGGTGAATCTTCTTCTCGTGATGAATCACTGCTACTGGATGTGCTCGGGCTACTTTCATTCTGATCTTGAACCTGTACCTGTACCTGTTCCTATTCCTGTTTAACCAAAGTATCAATTTTGACATGATCATCATTAGATATATGCCAAGCATCATTCATTGTATCACTTTTATCAACATTCTCATGAAACACCACATCTCAACTTGCAAACAATTTATGTGAACTCGGATCAAACATCTTATATGCTTTATAATCTGTACAATACCCAATAAAAACACACTTGATTGACTTTGCATCAAGCTTTCTTTTGTTATCCTTAGGAATATGTGCAAAGGCAGTACATTCAAATACTCTTAAATGACTTACATCAGGTTTACGACCATAAATAGTCTCAAAAGGAGTTTTAAAAGCTAATTTCTTGGTGGGACTTCGATTCTTCAAATAAACAACAGTATTAATGGCTTTTGCCCAGAAACCATTAGAAACATTTTTACCTTGAAGCATACCGTGAGCACACTCCACTAGTGTTCTATTCCATCTCTCAGCAACACCATTTTGCTGAGGAGTATGGGGTACTATGAACTATTGTTGGATCCCATGAAATTTACAATACCTATTAAACGCTCCTGATTTATATTCACCACCCTGATCTGATCTGAGAATTTTAATGTATTTTCCTATTTTCTTTTCAATCAAAGTTTTAAATTCTTTAAAATACTCAAAGACATCACTTTTTATTCGTATGAAATATACCCATGTATATCTAGATCTGTCATCAACAAAAACAAGAAAGTAGGAAGCACCACCAAGCGACCTAGTTTGCATAGGTCCAAATATATCAGTGTGAATTAATTCAAGTATATCATATTGTCTTTTCTCTCTATGAATGGGAAAATCCTCTCGATGCTGTTTACCAAGTGCAGAAGCTTCAAATGATAATTTTCACACTTCAGAACACGAAGACCTTCAACCATTGTTTTTCTTTGCAAAAACAATAAATCATTGTAATTTAGGTGCCCATACCTATGATGCCATAACTATGTTGTTGAAGTTGCTGTGGATGTTAATTCAACATGACGCTTCATCATCACATCCAATTTGTACAATCCACCAACCCTGATACCTGTGGAAACAACCCTGTAGTGATCGTGAACATCTTTGACAATACACCCCAATTTACAAAATTCCACTTTTAAATTATTATTAGTGATAGTTGAAACATATATCAAATTATTTTTAATACAAGGAACATACATCACATCATGAATCTATCTCATTTGTCCATTAGGTAAGTACACACTTATTATACCATAGCCTTGGACTTTATGTGACTTGTTATCTCCCAGGTAAATGTTTGTGCCATCATTTTTCTTGTAATATTTATCATACCATTATTTATTAAAAGTCATATGAGCTGATGCACCAGAATCTATGAACCAAGTAGTCTCATCATCAGTTTCAACAGACAATGCAGCATCGAAAGAAACAATTTAAGATTTTTAAATCCATCACTAACTGAACTGTCTCTTTCCATGAAATTTCCATTATGCCTTCTATGTCTCTGATTTGATTCATGATTCTTTCTTCTAAAGCAATCATTAGCTACATGTCCAGGTTTTCCACAGTAATCACATTCAATATTTCTCTTAACATAAGAATTAGGATGCGTCATACCTTTCTTCTTTGCTTGAAAATGGTCTCTATTCTTGTCCCATGGTCTCCCTTGGAATGATCTTTTACCTCTTGCAATCAATGCGAAATTAGAACCATTTGAATCCAGTTCAAAAAATTTCATTCTCTCCTCTTCTTGAAGAAGAATTCCAGCCAATTCATCAAATGTAGGAGGAATTTGTCTAGCTGAGAGTGTTAAAATAAAGACTTTATATTCTGGGACTAAACCCTTCAAAGAAACAATTACTAAATCACTACTAGACACTTTTTCACCAATGTCACCAAGCTTATCGCTAAAGTCTTTAATTCTAGAAACAAAGTTGTTGATGCTTTCATTGGCTTCCATTTTGATAGATAGTAGCTTCGTTTTTAAAAATAAAATGCGGTTTGCATTAGTAGTTTCGTACAAACCTTTGATAGTTTCCCACGTGTTCTTTGAAGATGTACAGTCCTGAATGTGAGGATTGATGTTATCTTTTACAGACATGCACAACAACACTTTTTATTTCATTTCTCGCTTCGTTTTTAAAAATAAAATGTGGTTTGCATTAGTAGTTTCGTATAAACCTTTGATAGTTTCCCACGTGTGCTTTGAAGATGTACAATCCTGAATGTGAGGAATAATGTTATCTTTTACAGACATGCGCAACAACATTTTTTCTTTCATTTCTTGCTTATCCCAATCTAGAATCACGGTGGAAACAACAGGCTTGGGCTCGTCACCTTTGCCAATCGTCTAGAGGTTTTATGCTTCAAGAACGGTGACTATCTTAAAATTCCAATTGACGTAGTTTTTGCCATCAAGTTTGCTAGATTCATTTAAATATGAATCGACAAGAGGATTAGCCATTTTTTTCAACAGCAATGACGAGAGTCAATTCCAAGAAATTAATTCACTGTAATGATCAAGAAGAGGAAAAAATAGGTATTGAGGCAAAGCAGCCAAACTCTATTATTCGTAAGTGTGCAAGAGTTAAGCTTACCAAGAACGGAAAGAAGATTGCTGCCTTTGTTCCCAATGATGGTTGTTTGATTGCTGGAGTGGGATTGAGTAGGAACAGGAGAGATGCTACGAGAAGAGGTCACGTTGTAAGATTTACTCTATTGATTGTAGTGTGAGGCTGAGGAGAACTAAATCGTGCCACAATGGGGAAGATGTGTGGTATGGGAGTAGGTTTTATTGAATGCAATGATGCACAATGGAGAAGCAACAATTAAAAAGGGAGATGCAACATTGAACAATGAAGAACGATCTCTCTGCACTCTCCACACTGCCATTGTTAGTTGTGCTCCATGCTACAACCAATCCACGTAGCCACGAATAACTGAAATAGCTATGATTGTGGTGGTATGCCCTGGAAAATGGTAGAGGATTAGAAACATTGTTGATAGGTGTGTCGTTTAATAATGCACCCGCTGAAGTCAGAATCACGAGGATCACTCAATCACTATGGGCTTGTCATCTCACAGAACACTCTGAGCTGCTCTCTGTTGCACCGTTCATTTGTGCCTTTGCTCAAGGTTACCACAGATCTGCTTTATAATCCGGTCAACCTCTAATGAACGTAGCAGAGGAGGAAAGATGGTGCATGTCATTTTTTACCGTGACTGTGGGAAGAAGCCTTAGCATCCCTATGAGAAGGAGCGGCTAGATGTAGAGCTAAAAATTAAATAAACCTTCACCGGATATTCAAAGGAGAGTCCCTACTGCGGCGTATGAACAGGTATGGTCTACTCGACGAGACTCAAAGCTCGGATACCAAATTAACTAAAACAAATGCAACACACAAATGTGAGATGGAGCTCACATGACTTGTCATTATCTCAATGACAACATTACATATATATATAGCATAGTCACTCACCTAATCTTCCTAAGTTTGGGGCAACCATCGTGAACTAGTGGAACTAAACTCTAATTATAAAACTCTCATTCAACAAACCATAACCACTCCTATTTCTACATTATTCTAGATTATTCTCACACTAAATTACATTACATTATGTTACAACATATACCTAAACATTTTAAAATGAACCTAAACATTAAACAATCATATTATATATCATTAATATTATTCTATAATTAGAAAAAAAGATTGAGTCCAAAATAATGCCACACCCTCGTTGAAATTAAATTCATGGCTTTTATTAAATATTTTTGTAACTAAATGATATTCTCATATAATTACCAAATATCGAGACTAAGTCCAAAAGAATTTTACACCCTTATCATTTTATTTTAATACTTTGATAAGTAAATGATATTTTCATTATTGAGAAATTAATTAAAGTTTTGCTTTTCATTTTTTATACTTTTATAGTAGAATACTATCGTAATTTTTTGGAGTTCTTTTTAATATTAAAATTATTTAGCATATTCCAAGTTTTTTCTTGCTTTGAGAATATCGTAATGTTTTGGAGTGCTTTTTAATATTATAATTCTTTAGCATATTCCAAGTTTATTACAATATTTTATGGTTGTTTGACATTTTCAAATTGTCATACCTAAACATAATTAGGTCTTATTCCTAAGAATTTATATAGGTCATTTTCATTAGAACACTTTGAAATATATTAAATGCTATTAACCAAATTTACATCTTTTGGCAAGAGTATTATTTATATTCAATTTTGTTTCTAAAATTTTAGAAATTTTAGTTGGTATTTTATTATTGAAGAAAATAGGCTTAACATTCTCTCTATTGAAATTTTGAAATTGGCAATTTTAATTTTTTTGATAATTAATTTTTTTGATAGGATAGTGGATGGTCTAAATTGAAAGATGATAGTATATTCTCTTCGTGACCATTTTCTAGTTATCACTTATCAAAATTAATAAAAATAGATACATTTACAAATTGTTGTACCATATAGATTAACTAAAAATGTAAATTTAAAAATTGTTTTACTACATACAGAAGGATCAACTAAAAATGTAATGCAACCGTCTATAAAGTTAATCAAAGTAGAATTGTAATAGAGGAATTGTAAACATTAATCAAAGTGGAGTTGTAATGGAGGAATTGTAACTGAGAATTTAGCATTAAGCACTGTAGTTCCATTTCTATTAGATAAATAGATAAATTGCATTATTTGAGGGAAAAATATTCCTTACAAAGTTGAGTTGCACTTTTGAAAAGGTTTTCTATTTTTAACAACATGGAACTTAGGATTATGAAAAGTTTAGGATTATGATCTTCTCCTGATACACTGGCTGGTTCGAAAAGTGTAGACCAAATTTACTTTGATGTGATTTTCACCGAAAGATTTTAATTACAATTTATGGATGACAGAAGCCAAATTCCTAAAAATAGAGTTTTTTGTGTCATTCTTACAACTAGATGGAATCATTAAATTCTTTAATATACTATATACTCAACCTATTTAGGTTTTAAATATATGAAGTATTTAGGTTTTAATTATATAAATGTGAACTTATTTAGGTTTTAAATATATAAATGTGGTTGGATTGTAAATTAAAAATATTCTTTAAAGATTAATGAAAAGTCATGAAGAAATATTGAGAAGTTTATAAGAAGTAGAAAATCATAGTAGGGTAAATCTCATGTGAAGTGTTAATCTAGAGTTGGTTTCTTTCCTTCAAAAGGACATCTTAACATGTTATCTTTTACCATACTTGGCTTCATATTAGGGTAAATATTATGTAAAAGCCTTAAACTATAGTTGGTTTCCTTCCTTCAAAGGGACATCCTAAGAGGTTATATTTTACCATGCATTCCTCCTAATCAAGAATGGCTACTACAAAATTGGCCTTCATTACTTTAGGTTTGATTACTAAATCTCTCCTCATATTTTTAAGTTTTTTTTTTTTTTTTTTTTGCATGTGATGGTTTTCATGTTTCTATTTTATGCACTAGAATAAGAAAAGAGTTATAAGTGCCTAAGAGACATTTAAATCATGCAACAAATGCAATGTATATAGAAGCTTCTCTACAGAAAAAGAAACCCAAATGTGGACTCAATGGAATCAACTTTTGCATAGAACATAAACTAGTGGACCCTATGGAATAGACTTCTACAAGCTGAGAATCAAGAATTATGTAAATTCCTCTTGAGATGAACATGTATATAGAGTCATTCCAACCATAAACATGAAAAAAATATTATAATTGTAAACATTATTTTTATATAGAAAAAAATTAAAAAACATTATGATACCTATATATATATATATATATATAGCTTAATCTAAAATCATAGTACTTAAAAACAATACCAATGGATTTTCAATGGAAAACACTCCCGTTCATCAAAGCAGCCTGCAACCCCAAAATGATATTTGACTATTATTTCATCATCTAGCCTGGATAGGAACTAAAACTATGAATTTTTCACAACAAATACCTTGAGTGCCCAAAATATCAACTTTAGGGCCTTTGTAATGTCAGCGTAACTGAATGGTGTGCTAGTGTAGATTTGTATGTTAGCACTGCAACAACCAGAAAATTACAATTATTAAATTTCATAAATAATTTTCAAGTTTACAACTTCTTTGCAATAATAAAGGAAGTGTAATTTGGCTTTTCTTTCATAATCAAAATAATGGGATTGTGCTTGCTACTTCTTAGTATTTGATTTATTTTTTAATTTAGTATATTATTTTTATGAGAATAACAGATACTTTGTTTATTGAAAAAATATTTTGTATATAGAAACAAAACCTAAAATTACTTAAATTAAATGATATATATCATATCTTTGCTTTTATTTAGGTAAGAAAATAGTTAGTAACTTAAATATTGGTAAGCATTGTGAAAATCAATATATAGATTATTTTAAATTTTTCATATTAAACATAATCAAATTTATAATGGAAAATAATAATAGTGGATAAAAAGTTCTTATTAACTCAAATATAATAATTTGTGATTAAAAAATCACTACCTATTACTAGAATATAATAAATTGTGATAAAAATATTGCTACTTACTAATTAAAATATAATAAATTTTGATTAAGACACAAAACCAAATGATACAGCCAAGAAAATAACCTATTATACATGGTTGAATTTTGATCAACTAGTCTCTTTAGATCATGTTTGAAAATCCATCCTTTCCAAATTTATTATATTTCAGTAAATACTCCTATCAAAATTTATATTATATTTTAGTTAATAGTCATCTTAGGTGAATAAATAGTTTTCAACTGTAATGTTTCTTTGAGGTATAAAGAAAATGTAATTTAGGTCTTCTTTAATAATTTAATTAATGGGATTATGTTTTAGTTAATAGTCATCTTAGGTGAATAAATAGTTTTCAACTGTAATGTTTCTTTGAGGTATAAAGAAAATGTAATTTAGGTCTTCTTTAATAATTTAATTAATGGGATTGTGCTTCCATAGTAAAATCTATGAGCTAGTATTTGGTTTAGTTTTTAATTTAGTATTTTTAGATTATTTTTTATGAGAATGAGAGATATTTAGTTCATTGAAAAGAATAGTTTTGGATATGAGAACCACATTTAAAATTAGGTGAGATTGAATAATATGTTTTTCTTTTATTCTTTTAAGAAAATAAGTTAATATTAAACAAGTTAATAACTTAAAAATTGGTAATTATTGTGAATTTTTTTTTATAAACCATTTCAAAATTTATATACAATTTTTTTTTTTAATTTTGAATATTAAAATAATTCAATTTACATTTTCAAATAACAGTAGTGAATAAACATTAACCTCTCACAACATCGTAACAAAAATATAATAAATTTTGATGTAATAGATCCTTTTTAAAATATAATAATTTTAATATAATAATCCACGAGTTACAATATAATAATACTAAAAAAAACCGATCATCATAAAATATTAATTAAAATATTTTAGTATCCTTTCTAAAATATAATAAATTTTAATATAATAATTCATCATTGTGAGTAATTAGAGAAGGGTTATTTCTTCTTGCTTGGGCCATCATGATGAGGTGTTTAATTAGTTAAGGAAATGAGGCAATCAATGTAAAAAAGAATTAGTTTCTCTAAAGATATGAAAGATAATCTCCTCACATAAGTCCAACCAAGAAACTTCAAAAGAAACAAGAAACTTCAAATAGACAAGAAAATTTAAAAGAAAGAAGAAACTTCAAATGAACAAGAAACTTCAAAAGAGGAGGATATACACGAGGAACCAACCCTAGAGAAAGAATAAATTACCACTCCTCAAACTCTCAAGATACAAGCACATATAAAGAAGAGAAATGTAATAATGTTGATTGATTCAGGTAGTACTCATAATTTTAGTTATTGTAAGGTAGCCAAGCGAGGGAATTGAATTGCTTCATATACTGAGCACAGAGTGTCAATTGATGGTTGAAAATCGAGGAACTATAAATTTCTCTCTAAAATTCCATAATGTCAAGCTAACAATAGGGGAATATGTACTGAATATTCCAATGCTTTGAATTCCAATGGGAGGTGTTGATGTTGTATTAGGAGTACAATGGTTACAATATTTGGGGACAATGTCTTTTAATTTTCAAGAACTCTTCTTGAATTGTTTTTCAGAAGGAAAGCAAGTTGAATTACGGGGTATCCCATGGAAGGCAGGAAATATAATAAGCTCTAATGTCATGACAAAGCTTCTAAAGAAAGAAAAATGAGGCGTAATTGCACAATTATGCTCACTATAAGTTCGAAAATCAAAATAATCTATTTCTATAGATCTCCAAAAAGTATTGGACAACCATTCCAAGGTGTTTGAATCTCCCAAAGGACTCCCACCTATTTGCGATCATGATCATGCTATTAATTTGATTCAAGGAACTGTCCTCCAAACATCACACCTTACAAATATCCTTATTTCCAAAATAGTGAAATTGAATGTATGATTGGAGAAATGATAGAGGTTGGTATAATAAAACCTAGTCAAAGTTCTTTCTATGCTCGAGTAGTATTGGTGCATAAGAACGATGGGTCATGGCCCATGTGTCGCGATTATAGGGAGCTCAATATGATCACTATTAAAGATAAATTTCTCAGTCGTATGATTCATGAATTATTGGATGAATTACATGGAGAGATTTATTTTACCAAGTTGGATCTCCATTCACGATATCATCAAATTAGAATGAATACTCAAGATATTCCAAAAATAACATTTCAAACTCATGAGGGTCCTTATGAATTTTTGGTCATGCCTTTTGGCCTTACCAATGCACCTTCTACATTTCAAGGGTTGATGAATTCCATTTTCAAACCCTTCCTTAGAAAATTTGTGTTACTATTTTTTGATGATATACTATCACAACAAGTAAGTGGAATGATCATGTTCAACATGTTGACATGATGCTCAAACTATTGGAGGAGAAACAATTATATGCAAAAACCTCCAAATGTTTATTTCAAGTACAAGAGGTTGAATATATGGGTCATATTGTATCTCATGAGGGTGTTAAGTTAGACCCTAAAAAAATTAAAGCCATTAAGGAATGGAAAGTTCCCACAACCATAAAGTAATCGCGAGGATTTCTCAGGTTAACAGGGTATTATCTCAATTTTCTTAAGAATTATGGGAGAATACCAACACCTATAACAACATTATTAAAGAAAGATGCATTTTCATGGACTCGTGAAGCAACTAAGGCCTTGAACATCTTAAAGAGGCAATGTGCCTAACACCGGTCTTAGCTATGCCAGACTTTAAAAAGGCCTTCATTTCGGAATGTGATGCCTCACGAAATGGAATTGGTGTTATTTTAATGCAAGAAGGAAGACCCATTGCTTTTCAAAGTTGTCTAATCAAAGGAAAGTGTTTAGAGAAATATATTTACGAGAAGGAAATGTTGGAAATACTAGATGCACTAAAGAAATGTCGACCTTACCTAATGGGAAGACACTTCAAGGTAAAAACTGATCATGATAGTCTTAAATAATTTTTGGAACAAATACTATATTCAGAAGAGTAGAAAAAATGGGTCACAAATATGTTTGGTTGTGACTTTGAAATCATCTACAAAAAAGGGAAGATAAATGTTGTTGCAAATTTAGGTTTTAACATTGTATACAAATTATCTGCAAATGAATTTTTAAAGAAAAAAATAAACAATAGCAAGAGCATAAAACATAAAACATATATCCACAGAGATTTTCCCCTCGATCCCAAATCGGAGCTGCCAACTTGATTTTTCATTATATTCCTTTTAGTGTTACAACACATATATACATGTTTTTTATCACTAGAAAATCGTACAAGCAAAGGTGACATTATTTAATATGAGGCAGAAGGATTTACGGGGCTAAGAGACATTAGGTAATCTGAAAGCATTTAAAAATATTTAAGGTATAAAAGGAAAAATCAAATTGCATATAAGAAGGACTAGTCAAATGTGCCTTTGCGTGCAAAAGTCTTCGATAAACGCACCTTTGTGCGCCTTTTTCTCAAAAAAGCGTACAATCGTGGGAGTGGCAGAAGTCACTTTCTGAGACCGCAAGGCACACTCTAGGACATTGATTCCACACTCGAGGTCACCTAAGGACAACCACCCAAGCCTCCTTAGGACATGAAGGGAGCACACAATGGAATAAATGTGGCACATAATGGAATCACCCTCCTCTCTTGGGTCACTATGCATAATGTACCAAGAAAGGGAAGGAGGATTTGAATTCTCACATAAAATACCACCAAGATATGAACAACATGAGAGCACATTGTTATGCTGGCCAAAATTTCCCCAAACAATACCATCAGTGTGTGATTCGACGCAGAGATAGAGGGGACCGAGTTGTTGGCCATCCAACAACTCTAGTCCACCACAGTAGAGAGAGGGAGACTTTGCGCCAAGGCATCTCGAAAGTAAAGACATTATTGCATAGGGACTTAGAACCCCTAGTTCTAAGGGCCCCTTGGTAAGTGGGTTAAAGTTTCATCTTCATTTCCTACCAGCACTCAATTAGAGGGGATGTAAGAATCATTGTTTGGATTATTGAAGTTGTTTCACTCTATTTTGAGCTTTTGTGTTATTTTTTTTAGTTTTAGTTTAATTTTTGTGTTTGAATATGCATGTTATTTCTCTATCTAGTATGTTTATGTTTGAGCATGTTCCACTAACTTGCTTGACTCCATATATTTCTTGCGTGTGACCAATAACTTAAGAGGAAAAACCACACCCCTTAAGTTGGTGTGATTTCATACATACATGCACCAAACACACTAACACAATGTCGAAGCATTCATAAACTCCAATCCATTAACCCCAGATTAGAACATAATCGTAGTTCCCTTTACCAAATCTACAAAATATTAGGGGCTAAAAACCATCATGCCCCAAAACCATGTGCAAACCCATGCACAAATCCATAGGCAGGTCTTCCCACCTAAAATAGGGCCCAAAAAAAAAATTTCGCAGCGCTACCCAGGACCCCGTCTAGGGGGCTACCTGCCTCTTCGAAACCCTTGGACAAAGGGGGATGCAACCTGCCCTGTCACCCCACCCCCCCATCCCACTTCATCCGACACAACAAACAAGGGGGGCTACAGCCCCACGTGTTCCCCCCCTGTGCATGCATCTATTTGTGGAAATAATATAACACAGACTCGACATTCTCCCACTTATTGTTTTATTTCTGCAGGAGGCCACAAGAGAGCTTAGTCATTAGTCCAGCCTTGCAACACCCGTTGTTTCTATAAGCCAAGAGAACTTCTAAGTGCTCACAAACTTTTTTAATGCATCTGCAACATTCTTCAAAATGTCCACCTTTACCAGCAACACCTTTTTATCCTCAACCATATCTCTCACAAACTGATATTGAACATCAATTTTCTTTGTCTTTCAAGGATAAGCATGGTTCTTAGCCAAGAAAATTGCACTTTTCTTATCACAGTATATCCTTATAGCTCGTTTCACCTCTAGAAATTATACAAACATATGTATATCAATGGATTCAATCCGATGTAACAATGTACTAAAGCTAGATACTAAATCACTTCTACAAATCAATTGTGGAAATTAAACACAATCGCTAATCACAACAAGTAAAGAAAGAATCAAATCAAACCACAACACAGATAATTTCTCGGGGAAATCTTACTGCTCAAAACCCATCTATCATATATTGTATATTCCACAAGAAATCGTGAAACAATTACAATGCACTCTTCTCATAATGGTCTCCTGCACTCTCACAACTATCTCACACTGATCCAAACAAAAATGAGCCAACACTTAACAAATTCTCAGCCTATCTTCAGCCTGCCTTTCTCACATAATTCTTGATGAATGCAATCCCTATTCTTTAGGAATTTCAACCTTCCTCAATTTCCTAAGTATCATGGGTATCATATGGTGTTTTAACTGCATCTGGGAAATCTTCTAATATCACAACTCATAGTTAACATCCCTTTAACCTTTTTCTCAACTGGGTCTCCATGTTGAACCCTTAGTTAAACTGAGAGGGGGGGAAATCAGTTTAACACATTCATGGTTTTCAAAACTTTCCTTAAACTAATTTACACCTTGATTTCAAGATCAACTTAATATGTGAGCAATCTTAATTTTTGAGCAACAAGTGTCAAGAAGATTTGTTAATGTAACAGTAGTCTTAATATGTGAGCAACAAGTATTAAGCAGATTAGATAAACCACATCAACACATAGACATCATGCACAGAGACACCAGATATAAGTGGAAACCCATAAAGGGAGAAAACCACATCTTATTATTGTTGTGATGTAAAGGCAAGCTCCAACTTCCTCTGACCACTGATTTTCTGTAGGCTCCAACCCAAAGGAGGCTCCTACCTCAATTCTGGAAGCTACAACTTGCAAGGAAGCTCCAACTCCCATTAATTTTCTGCAAGCACCTACCTACAGGAGGCTCCAACCTCAGTTAGCTACAACTGACATTTTATCAAGCTACAACTTGATGTGGAAGCACCAACTCCCATCTATTTTCTGCAGGCACCAACCTACAGGATGCTCCTACCTCAGTCAGCTACAACTAACATCTATCAAGCTACAACTTGATAGGGAAGCTCCAACTTCCTTACTCTTTCAAAAGAAAAACACTTGTTGATTTACCTTGGATATCCGCTCCATTCTGTACCTTCTCTTCTGCTGTCCATCAGTCCTCATATCCGCCTTGCATCATTTCTGCATCTTCTCAGATTCACTATCCGGCCCTCCTTCTTCTCTGCTCAGATCCTCCTTCTTCCCTACCTCACTACTTCATTTTTGCATTCTCTAACTTTTCACAGCATCTCGTTCTGCTCCTCCTTCTTCTTATCTTTTCTCCTCAATTCTGCATTCTCCAACCTCTCTAACCTCTCTATGCATATAAAAGTGATATCATTTATAGAGATTTCCTTATGACTGTTAGCATTCCACAGGTAATTCAAAATGGAAATCCATGCCTCTTTGCCTTCTGCCTTCTCATTTATTTTACCAGCTCACTCATAAAAATATAGCAATATGTACTAATTTCAATATTACAATGGGATTTTTGTTTTCCTCCAGAGACTTGCCAATGCATCAAAAACAATATAAAATCAATTAAAGAATATACATTCAATTTTTTAGTTACATATATCAATTTCACTCAGTCTTCTTTCCAGCACTTGGCTTGTTGGTTTTGTCTTTTCTGTTGTTGTTAGGTAACTGTTCTGCCTTCCTTTGCTATTCACTGCAATTGTGTATCTGCAGATGTCATGTAACTATTCTGCATATTCTATTCACTGTCTTTTTCAGTTCTACATATTCTCCAACTTTCCGTGCTTGTACACCTGTCAAAACCACATTCTCATTCTCGTGCATATTCACCTATTCACTACAATTTTGAATCTGCTAGACATATAATATTTTTACCAATTTAGCTCTCCAATAACTCTCAAAGTCTTATGCAGATAAACATGCCTCTCCATTCATTTTCACTGTGCTGGCAATCTTCAAAAGTATATCCAGAATTTTTAATATTTCAAATTAAAGATTTGAGATAATAATTAAAACTTCGCTTACAGTTATAAAACTCACTAGCATGATCATACGCGGGAGCTTCAAGTTTTCCTGAATGGTAGAACCATACAGATAAACCCTCTATTCAATGTTCACTCCTTATATCATAAATGTTCATCCTCGGCATTATATTTTAATGTATGAACATTTCAAATCCTAACCCCTATGGTGATCATATCATTGAATCGCTCAATATGTGCTCACGACTTTCACACATTGGGCCTGAAGGTTTAACACCTATTGTGTCCTCAACTCACTTGCTATGAGACACCACAACAAATCTTTGACTTTAGAATTATATCCCAAGCGCTAACCTCAATGTATGTAAGTGTTTCTGGGGTCCCACAATTAACATTTCATATCATTCCCAGAAGTCCGACCTTTTGTAACTCTTCAAACACAAATATTAACCCAATGTTCGTTTGGTCCTCAACATTAACCAACACTTATAATTAGAGGAATCTTTGGGCCATATATATAAATATCCCGATTTCCTTTCGCACATTGTTG